>CABEEJ010004707.1:0-34323 GCA_901482245.1 Timema douglasi | reverse complement strand
ACATACATACATACATACATACATACATACATACATACATACATACATACATACATACATACATACATACATACATACATACATACATACATACATACATACATACATACATACATGCATACATACATACATACATGCATACATACATACATACATTTCAGATCAATCCAAGTTAGTATAAAATATTTTACTATAAAATTTGATATATTATCTTTAAATCTTAAAATATATGATTT
Organism: Timema douglasi; assembly: GCA_901482245.1. Lineage (NCBI taxonomy): Eukaryota > Metazoa > Arthropoda > Insecta > Phasmatodea > Timematidae > Timema > Timema douglasi. The sequence continues at coordinate 34,087 of CABEEJ010004707.1, read as the reverse complement.
AGCCATTATTTTAACAAGTTAAATAAAAATAATTTAGTTTTATTATTTTAATACAAAACCACGAATTATATATTAATCATTTTACATTACAATATACATCTATTTTACAATCTTAATTTCTGGTTTACTAATTATTTATAGACTTATTTTAACTAATTCCTCAAAGAATTTAACAGTGTAGTCCAACGCACCACTGGCTACCATTCAGACTATGGTGTCAAACTCATCTTCTCCTGGTTTTCAATCTTCAAGTCATTGTGTTAATAAAGGAAGGATGAAATTTAGTGTTTTTTTTCTAAATTTGTTAAAACTTTCACTATACAAATACTAGTAATCTATACATTCTATATTCCTTCCTAAACCGTTTCACTCTCTCTTTCTCTCTCCATGATGATTTGAGTAGGCCTATGAATACTCCAAATCTTCGTCCTAATCATACCAAATACATAATAATATAAATATGCGGAATGCGTGGATGGTTGGTAAGTTATGGGGCACTAAAAGAACAAAAAACATTGTAGTATTTTGTATTAAACACAAACAACTATTATATTTACCCGTTTACCATTATAATCACTTTTCTCTGTGTTTAGGTTGTGTAAGTATTTCTAAATTCCTAACATGTTGGGACAATTTCCTACAACAGAATGATTTAAAGTGCCAATAAAACTAAGTAACACCACTAACTTCACTTAATGAAAACAATAGTAAAACATTCATATTATATGTTTATATGTTTTATCAATAAATATCATACTATATCTTATTAAAAAAAACTAAATTTATTGATTAATTCTAAGAGAATATTGTAAAAAACACTAGATAAAACATTATAAAAATGAAAATACACCTTTAGTTCTTCGAAATGTTGCAGGAAATACCTCAGTAAATAATATATCAAAAATAACTACCTTATGTGGTCCATTGATGAAAGAATAGACTTCATACGATTCAAACTATTGGTGTGAGATCATAGTGAATAGTTATCATGTATAAATTTGAACTTTACTTTTAATATATTAGATATATAGTATATTTGTATATTTACGTTACTGACATGTTTTTTATTCTATATATAAGGCCAAAATTAAACGTTGGCCTACATCAATTATTTATTCAATGTCTATTAAAATTGAATACTTCAAATATGCATAAAAATTAACGAACTTAAGTTTTTTTGAATATCATTGATAAAATAATACATAATTTTTTAAAAGTCATTTATTTAAATTTGCATTTTAATTGATTTTTTGTATGTTTTTACACGTCTATAGACAAAATAACCAGTGGTGTGAAAATCAAAATTATGTAAAATATATTTAAATAGGATAAGTTAAATGTTATTAAATATATTTTATAGTCTGTCTCCATAATCATAAAAAGAAATTATATATAATATATATAATTGCTTTTTTATGGTTATTTATATATATAGGCTATGCATATATACAAAAATTTTAGATCAATCAGTAACGTATCTGTTTAGTGACCTATGGTTTCCACGTTAAACTCCTAGCAGGACCAAAAAATATAATTGATGGAATGTGGGTTTCCCCTTTCAAAGTGATTAATTAACATCTGCGGACAGAAATGTTGTTTCCCAGCTAGATTTCATTTAGTTTACAGTTCGTGTGCTTATTATAATCATTTATTCAGAAAAAGGACGTTAAACGCCTAAAGATAAATGATAATTATATATACTACGTATTATATATATTACGTATTATATATATTACTTGGGTGTGTTTAGAAAAAAGCTTAAAAATAACTAAACCAGAACTATTTTACTAACGGCTGGCTTATATCAAATGTGATTAAAGTCCAGTCAAGAGTTGTTGTATTTTCCCCCCTGAATTCTAAGCAGACCATACCTTTTTGCCAAATTATAATATTTTTTTTAGTGACAACATATATCTATTTTTTTTATCTCAATCTTTCTGTAGCTATGTTGGAGCGTTCAACGCGTACCTCTCAGTAAAGAAACGTCTAGAATAAAAGGTGAAAGAAGAATACAATTAACTTCACTTCAGTTAAACAAAAAACAATTACGCCCTACAAAGTAGAAGAAAGAAAATAAGAGATAACTAATTGCATTAAAAGAGAAAAGTGACAAATATCCGTGCTTAGAGTAGCAGTAGAGGTATCCAGAAAACTTACGGGTTCCGTTCAAAGCCTCGTTTAAATTACATTTAAATATATTATGTAAATTATCTCTTTCACTCCAAAAAATAGTAATGGAATAATCTTAAGGAAGATATGATGTTGGATATGTAGAGGAAATGCACCCATATTAGCTCGTATAAAAAACGATTTATCTGTCTGCTAATTATTTATCAAAAAGTTTAGAACTTTCTCCGAAGGGTGCCATCTCGTATTTCACGCTCTCTTAATTTTTTTAGCACCACGTCTTACTCTTTATTCAGAATATAATAAATTGTGGGCCTACTAATTACGCTAATTTGTCAGGGAAGAAGAAGTTTGAGCTTAGAGGAAGTGTACCCAAATTTGCGTTGTGGAAGTGTGAAAAAACACTATGGAAAAACCACCCTCAATATACCCAACAGGCATTCAAGCCCCGATCTCCCTGTTATCGGAAGTCTAGTTTATTGATAGTTATACCTTAAACCATGCGACCACCGAAGCTGGTTTGTTCTTTATTATTTTTATATTTTTTATAACAGGAGGTGGCGTGATTTGTGCCCATAGCTCCATCAGGTTATTGGGTTGTATAGAAAAAATACACTTAATTACATACAGTTATAGATATGTAGACTAACTTTGCTAGTTGAGGGTCACGACCCTAAACCCAGTTTTATTTGAAAATGATGTAAACTAATGTAATTTTAGAACAGTTTTTTGATAGGTCTGATCGTTTAGCCACAAGAGACCTCCAAAGAAAGGTCCGCACCAACTTTAAAGTTGCTCCACCATTTTGAATTGTTTTCGACAGTTAATTTTTTTTTTTACATTTTGGAATTTTAATGTCATTTACAGGCTAGAAGCTAGAAGTTTGCCAAATTTCAAGTTTCTAGCTCATCTGGAAGTGAGAAGACATTTTCAGTGAGTGAGTCAGCTGTGTGGTATTATAGTAGTATAGTTGACGCCAAAAGTTTACCATGTGATTTTTCTCTCAGCCTAACTCTGCTCAATAATTTGGTGTTATTATAAGTGAAAAAGCTTTACTTTAGGCTTTAACCTTCCACTTTCCATCAGGATTTTATCATATACGAAAAACTACATGGCATCAGTCAGCAAGCGTGCTGTACCGACCAAGAAGCCGCCACATGTTGGGAAATATTATGCCAACATTTGCCGATAGATGGTGTCATCTGGTAGGCAAAAATAAGCTTCCATTCATTAATTTCAGTTTTATAAGCAGGAGCAGCTACTTTTTTCATTCAAGTAACTCCTTTTTGTCCCCACGAGGCTGAATTGACCCCGTTTCAGAATCACTGATTCACATAAAGATCTGCAAGCATCTAGGATCAAACCCCGGACCTCTGGATCTGTAGAAATTAGCTCTGACCCCTATACCATAAAAGTAGTTGAACTTTGTCTTATACGAAAAAACACCACTAAATTCTAATAAAATTTCATAGCTATCCACAAATTCCTAACTTATACTGACTTGACGTCATATTTAAGACATATTAATTATATGAAATACCCTCAACAATGATCAACACAACCACAAAGCAAAGCAAAGAAAACAAATGATCAGTAGTGTCATTATATTTCTATAGATGATCAAGGCCTAAGCACAGTCATAAGCTAAATGACGAGTAGTAGTATACATTGTTACACGCATATTGTAACAAAGAGAATTACAGTTCAACAAAACGCAATAATGAAATAACTGACTCTGTTCCACAAACATAATAGAAATGAGTATAATGATTCTCTAAGATATGTTACTTAAGGTGTATTATATTAATAGTTTTTTCGCTGCTTGGTAAGCGTTAGTTTACCTTTGATAGTCGCAATGCCTTAAGAGATTTTGTATTTTTGAGCTAATTTTTTTAAGTTTATTTTGATATAATGATATCTAAAGCTTTTGGTTTATAGGGTCGTAAAATATGGCTTATGGTAGTAAATATATTAGAAAATATTTAAAACTCAAATTTTATATTACATGGATTTATTTTTATCAGGAAATTTTAAGCTTCCTATATCATCTAAATCGTAATCAATTAGTGTATTTTGTCTGTTATATTGGTTTTTTCAAATTTCTATTTTTTCTCATAATATGTTATGTTGATTAGCTTCCATAATAAATCACAATTCTTTTGATTATCCAAAAAATTGATAGAAACACTTAGAAAGACATGCAGATACCACATGGATTATATATATATATATGCATATATATATATCAAAAACTAATATACAGAGATAAAGGGAAACTATTAACAAATAATAAAATAGCCTATATTTGATGAGAATGTCTTACAATTACGACCCAATCAAATGATAGCAAGATTTCTAGGCAATTTATTCTAAAGTCTTGGAAGAACACTTACCAAGTACTGTTTAATTTCCTAAGATAAAAATGCTTCAAATTCAACTCTGGACCAAAAAGGCACAAATATTCAATATTAATTCTTACCATCAATTTTTTATTAATAGAAATCATGTTAACTATAAACCAACAAAATGCTATTACAAATTCTCAAGAAAAGTTGTGAAAAGCGTATCAGAAATGTTGGAAGGAAATTAAGGATTAGTTTTTGACGTCATGGACGGTCTTTTTTCCACTCCCTAAAGTCTACCAACAGACCAGGGTGGAAAAAGAAATGTTGCAACCATCCATCTTGTATGGCTGTCAGTGTCGAGATCAGCTGGCAATCTTTCTCATACAGAAGATAGCGTGGCCGGCCCGCACTGGTGGTCAATAGTACGGACATTTTAAGGGATGATGCTGGCTAGGAGAGGCAGAGGGTTTGTAAGTCTTAACATCAGTTAAGTCTGAGAGTAAAAAGTTGGGTTTTCACATCGTCTCAAATCCTTCTCTTATCAATGTGTACAGTCATCAATGATTTATGAAATTTTGTTGTAATGTCCCTACAGACACGTTTATCCATTAGAAGTTTTTGCTTCATATTAATTCTTGAGTTTATATTTATTGACTCACAGATATTTTATTGATACTTATTTATGTGTGAGTGTATTTTTATTTTATCTTTAAAAGTTTTTAGATAATATTTATTACACAATTATATTTTAACTATATTATAATAATGCTTGAGTTTGAAATTGTTTTAATAAACCGTGCCTATCCATAAGATTAGACCTACATCGGTGGGCACGTGAACTGGAAGTAAAGTTAATTTAGTCTTATTTGCATGTAACAGGAGAACCAGAATTTCTAGATAGTCTTATACTCTCCCTCCAAAAATACACGAGCAAATTTCCTCTAAATTCATCATTCTTAAACCATTAATTATAATTAGTTGGCTGATAGCCTGGAAAGGTTGTAATATGTGGGGCAAAATACATTTAAAATAGCTTTTTATACTATCTATCATTAAGTATCTGGTACAATTTACAAGCAATGTTATAAAATAGTTCATAGTTCAGTTACTTGATTTTCCCTCTTAAACTAAGCGGTAAATTAACATTCAGTATTAAATGCAATACAAATCAGAAATAAATTATATAAAAATGAGCTAGTTTAGATTTGTTAGAAAATTAAAGAAAATAAACAAGCCTTTAAAACTATCTTTTAAAGTAATAACTGCTCCAAAAACACCATAGTATTTATAAAATTATGGATTTATAAAGACATATTATCTTTATTTAGGCATCTTTACTAGAAGTTTGATGGACAACAAGACTTTTATATTGCACGCAAACATGGAGATAATAATCCAGTTTGACTTTCTTAGGGTACTTTCCCTACAATACAATAGATTCATCAAAAGAAACGATTAAAGTAGCTTTTCAAATGAATTCCATTAGATGCTTTCTGTTACTCTTGTCCCCTTAATTGTCCCCATTCTTTCATTCTGATGGTGTCTCTTTTCAGCTCCCTTACTTGGGGCAAACGTAACATTGATTGCAACAAAAATAGAGATAGAAAAGCTGATGGGCTTAGAAGTCCCGCTTGGACGCGTTCCATGTTGTACGGGCGTACCAACTTACAGCTCGCCAAATTCCCTTCTCTGACTTTTTCTAGCCATTAGCTACAAAGTAAAGTTGAAATCCAATTCTCTAGGGAGGGATGCCTGAAAATGGAAAAGGGAGTATAATTTACAAAATGTTCTTTAGAAATTGCACGGAAGAAACCTTACACGTCAAGTGATGATCCGTTTCGCGTTCTTTCATTGTGTGTTCGTTTGTGTTCATGTGTGTTCGCGTAGCCGAGTTAGGTAGCCCAATCAAGATTTATAATAGGTAAATGTTACTATTTTAAAGAAAAAAACAGAATTGGTATAATATATGTTTAAAGACACTAGCAATATATGGTAAAAAATTTCAAGAATAAAATAGAAAATGTATTTGACTCGGAAATGTTTTTCATCAGAAAATCCTCTTCATACTGACGGTAGCTTACATACACATAGCAAAATTTTTATCAATTTAATGGAGAATCCTTTAGAAAAATTGGTAAATAAGGCAGATAAGCTATGTAACTGTTTTGTCAACCGTATACAAGGCTAAGGAATTATTAAATTACCTTACCCATGAATAAATGCATGGCAGATCAAAATATCGCAGAGTATACTACAATATTGAGTAAAATTTGTTCAAAAACCTATCATGTTATTCACTAGCCCATGAACTGACTACTGACCACATTACCAGTTTGCATCTACGAGTCGTGGTAGTACATTGTGTTCTATCACTCAACGACTTCTATGAATATGGTAGGTAAAATCGAGTACCGAAACATGTCGGCTAACTAAGGTTTCAGTTATCTCCATCATACACTGGAACACTGAAAGGAGTAACGAGAACAAAAATCCCAGATAAGACGTATATAGTTTTTTTTAAATAGGGTTAAGATAGTTTAAGAAAGTAATTTGGATACTGCAACTTTTATAATCCAAGCAATCACCCACTTTTGGACAGATATGTTTAACGTTTTGTTTTAATATGTTTATTTTCACTTTCGTTAAAAACTAGTTTTTCAATTAATTGGGTATTATGTCATGTTTGTTAGTTTGAACAATTTTACTCATACTATATCAAATATAGTCAAGGTAAATAATTTAAATATCAAATTGTGTTAAAGAAAAAAAAGGCAAAATTGAGTATAAACAATTGTAAAAATGTTAATCATAGTGGTATTTATCCTCAATATTGGATCTATAATTTAAATTTATTTGAACTAATCCTTTTGTAAATTAATAACGACAATATCTAAGTCTTGGCTTATATAAAAATATAGTAAGACAAATTTAAAAAATAACGTCAGTGCTAAATTCCATGGTTAATTTCTAATTTTTAAATTACTGTAAAGAAATAAATAAATTATTATATTTATTTTTTACATGTACTGAATTTGTTAGTAAGAAGCAAATGCCCGTATATTTAATTCCCATTTGTGTATATATGTATAAAATCACACACACACACACACATATATATATATATATATATAAGATGCAGTGATCTACTTCAGTGGAAACATGGTCTAACGTAAGACTAAAGTGTTGAATTAGATTTTCGAAGACTTGGATATCGGGGCTAGAATCTCAGTGAAGTGTCCTGATGATAATTTTTCAAAATGGTTTTACACTATTATTCCACGTAAATGCGGGCACACTTCCTTTAAATATAACCTTCCAAATGTTCAAAATCATCAGTGTAATTACTACATAAGTGTATAGCCCGAATGGGTAGTAGGACGAGATGCTAAAAGAAGATTTGGTGAAATTAATTATAAAAAAAGGAGGATTAATCCCATTCTTAGAAATGCTTAGAACGTGTTTAGAATTTTGTTGTTGTAAAGATTACTCATTTAAAAACGCTAATTTTCTAAAATTTCCAAAGATCACAGTTTGTTGAATTTTCTTTTAGGATAATGTATAAATATTTTCACTAAGTGGATAATGCATCTAAACAATATTAATAAAAAATAATTTGGTTAACCAAGCGTTGGTTGATAAAATAGAACAAAATGAGTACAAATGAATATTTTACTTACATAAAACTAGTCCATCAATCCTTATTTCACGAACATTAATTTAAATATATTAATAGTTTTATTCGAGCTATTTACATACAGTACGCCACCATCAAGTAACACTGTCTCATTTTTATGTTCATGATAAATAAATGTAATGGAGCACTACTCAGACTTTCTTGATACTATACCTTAAAAGTGTGACACTTACTCAAAACTCGTAAGAATTGTAGAAATAAATAGTAATCATTGTTGCATTATCACTCCACCAAAAAGTATAAATTAAATAATGTACTTTGTTAAATATTGAGGAAGTGGGGAACATATCTATTCACGAAAGAGCATAACAATTTCTTCCTTAGAACTAGATTTTAAAAGTACATTTGCCAATTTCCCTGAAACTGTAGTATTTATATCATCTGTTTTTGTGGCCACGGGGTCTTAGGCACTAGTCTCGCAAGCGACTAGATTGCCGAGGATGGGGATATTGGAGTTGTATCCCTGTCGCGTGCATTGAGGGTTATTGCACTAAAAGTTTTTCCACTATCCCTCCACGCAAAAATAGGTGCGCTTCCTCTAAAGTAAATTTCCTAATCACTAATCCATTAGTGTACTTAGTATATAGACGTATAACCTGAACGGGCAGTAAGATGTGGTTCAAAAAAGGTTTTTTAAATATATATTTTAAATAAAATTTTTTAAGAGTACGACAATTTTGCAATTATAAATTATCTCTAATATCAAATAGTTTCGGAGATGTGATCAAAATTGGAAATTTTCACTCAAGTAAACTATTTTCAAAGTCATTTTGGAAAATTAATATAGTATTTTTTATTGTAAATATTAAACAGTAATTATTTATCAATTTTAAACAAAATCGTAGGGCAGATTTCGAGAAAATCGATGTTTTTTTTATTTTGCTCTTTTATATAATACCCTTAATTTTAGGGTTGGATTTCTAATTCTAAAAATTACTCTGTGAAAACTTATTCAAATCCTAGATCAGTAAAATAGTTTTGGCTCTAGGCCAAGAAACAGACGTACAGACGGCGTCACGAAAACTACTTTTTAGGTTTCAGGGTGTCACTAAACATCGAAATCCATCAAAATATTCACTTACATTTTTTGGACTATCACAATACTTTGTCCACCCGAGGGGTGTGAGAAAGTAAGATTTGATTCAAAAGAACCCAAACAGCCCTTTATTTAAGAAAGAATGGAAATAACTGTAGAGAAACGTAAACCAACCAATATTGAATTTTGACTTTTCTGGTAGTAATAAAATTATCAAGCCTAAAAATGATCAAATCAAAAATGTATTTGAAATGCAGCGTTCATAATACCCATATGGTTGGTTTGTTTTATTAATTCACTATTCCTGGTAGCTATACTATTAAGCTATTTGCCATTAATTCAAATATATGACTGGATTTTGTAATCATAATCAGGGCGGGATTAGACTAGTTTATAGTAAAAAGCATCCAAAAATAGTGACAGCCTATTTATCACCTTGCTAGTCAACAAACTGTGGTAAGCACTTTAAAATGTCGACAAAATGTATCGAGATAGCGATTAACTCAAGATATATGTGTAGCCCTTGAATGCCATAATACTCCGTTCCCGAGTCTGAATCTTTCACGAACCATTGCAGTTGTAACCACTCCAAACAACTGAAACCATTTCTCTAAAGCTGAGAGTTCTTCAAGTATCCACGTGTGGAATTAGTTATTATCAGACTTCTGTGCTGGGGGACCGGGGTTCAATCCTCGGTCCCGGCACAGATTTATCTTATTGCCAAACCCTTCCTTCACCTTTGAGTAGACGTGATTTAATCACAGCTTGTGAATGTGTGAAATGCCAGGCCTCCACCATGGTTCGGATCCCATGTTAAACTGTAGGTCCTCCATTTCACCTCACAATCACCCTACCATTACACATTAACGTAAGTGCATATAAGCTGAACGGGTAGTATGACGCGGTGCTAATAATAATAATAATAATAATAATAATAATAATAATAATACTGATAGTAAAAAAGTTATTTTCCAGGGCTAAAATAATATTATCTTAAGAGCCCCTGTTTCACCCTCCGACATACTTGATATATTTTACGCTCGTGGTCCCCTCGTTCCCCCTCCACCTTCATACCACCCCTCCACGTCTCCCAAATGTTTGAACTTTGCATATGAGGCATAAATTAAATTGCCTCACTTTAGAAGGTTCATGTATCACGAAGTCTGAATGTTTACCCACTCATAAGTGCTGCCATATTTAGCACCTACCCCTCCCCTTATATCAAGGGGTGTATTCTACCCACAAGGGTATGTGGATAGATGGAAGGAAGAGATGAGAGTGGGGCGTTTTGACCCTGCAACGGGTGCGTTAACGTTCCAAATGTCATCAAGAAGCTAGCACCATAATAGCTTCTGGCATGTAAGCACCACGTTAAGGAAATATAGGGAGGGGGATGATTCATTATGGGAGAGGGAATAAGAGGATAAATTACTTGCTGTAGTGATAGTTGCCGTGGTTTCACTAGTAATTAATATAGCTACAGTTGAGACAATCAGTAAGACGCTCATAAATCATTGATAAATGATAGCACAATATTCAAATTAGTGAGATTACTTGTTTGAAAGTTAGAGCTCTCGGATCTGATTCAAACGTGATAGTCATGTTAAATTATTTTGATATATTTATTTATTATTTATAAACAAAATGTTACAATAAAATAATTTTTTAATTTTTTAACACCAAATTATACTACACACTCTGATTGTTAACCTATTCATAAATTAGGATAATGTGTTTGGGATGAGTAATTATTATTTAAAAAAATCATATCCACATTTTCACTGAGGCAGAATGGGAAACCATGTAGTAAAATATCCCTATCCATTGAACTACGATTTGAATCCTGTTCTTCCCATAACTATAAGTCCATATTATTTTGAGTATGATGAATTAGACAATTCAGACGCCGAATTGGCTATTAAGTTTTAATATAACTATTATAAGAGTTTAGAGCCATGCATATATACATTCACGAAAGTAAAACCACATATCTGTATACGAAATTAAAATTAATTCAATTCAAATGTCTGACCTAAAAATCTTGATTATTGCTACAGAACTAAAGCAGTTCAGGTTAAATGGAGGGATTTTACGACCCCAAATAGCGATTACTACTACATTTCTAAAGCAGTTCAGGTCAAATGGAGGAATTGTCTGACCCCCCAAATAGCGATTATTTTTAGAGAGTTATTAATATTTAATTAGTACGTGGTATTTAAGATTTATAACATTAAAACATAAGTAGTATTACTGTACAACTAAAGCTCACATAGCTATACTAATATATTTGCCAATATCTAAAAAACTATTGGCTTTATAAATATATATTTCAAACAGAAGTATTCTATTTTTAATATTACTACAATTTTGCAATTATAAGTTATTTAGTATGTCATATAGTTGAGGAGATATGGAAATTTTCACTTCTGTAAAGTTTCCTAAAAGCCATTTTCATGGGAAAATTAAAGCTGCCATTTGGTTTATAATCTTAATCAAAGCATAAGTACGAATTTTAATCAAAATTATTATAGCCTATTTTGAGAAAATGGATTTTTCCTCTTCTCGCCCTTTATTCAATTAGTCTAAATTTTAGGGTTAGACAGACACACAAATAGACGGCATCGCAAAAAACACTTTTTAGGACTCGGGGGGGTGTCCATCAACATCCCAGGTTAGGTTTTTTACGGTTGCAATACTTTTACTGTAGTGTTCGAAAAGTTAAAATAAAATTATTTGAGTATAGCTTTAAAATTCTTTGTTTTATAAAAAATGTTTTGAGTGAAAGCTTTTTATTATAAAAAGTCCTACATACTTGCGATAAAAAGTAATTTCATATCTTAAATATTAATTAAGATATTATAAATAATTAGAAATTAATCAACAGCGTGGAACCGTTAAATTCATTTTGAAGAAAAATTGGGAGTAGCCATTCTGTATGAAATATTGATCAAAACTTAGAAATTATATTTAATCAAACTCGTTCGAGCCGATTTTGATAAAATCAATTTTTTTTATCTTATCACCCCTAAGGAAATTACCTTTAATATAGGGGTCAGATATCCAAATATAAAAATCTCTTGGATTTATATGAACAGGCAGACAGACGGAGGGACGGCATTGTGAAAATCACATTTTCTGATTATGGGGGTCATAAATGTTGACATTCATCAAAATCAAGAGTTCGAGTTTTTTGACGATCACAATACTCTCTCTATTACCTGTAAGGTAGCGCGAAAGTAAAAGTGTTTATTGCTATTCAAGATGCAATATTAATTAATTTAAATAATTTTCAAAATTATTCTAGATTCTAGATAAGTCTTATTAAGTTCTTCAATGATTCTCTCTCTATTTTCCTGTTGGTTTAGATAAGAGGCTTGTTAATCTATTCTCCCAAATGAAGTCAAATTATATAAGAAACATATTTTAGAAAGAACCTTTCTCTCACATATTAAGGTGAGATGGATAGAAACTATAGTTATAGTCCGTAGTTTGGCTGTCAAATAACATAAACATATTTTTAACAGAGTTCTTTATCTATTGCTTGAATAGATATCTTTAGTTTAACTTCTACACATAATAATGTTAACAGTTGCCTAATATTTGTAATGAGCATAGCAGCTTTTGATTAGAAAAGTTTTAAATTAAGAGAAAAAATTGTCACCAAATTATAGGATGGCATGTCTATAAGGGCAGTAACTTATTTACTGCGTCAATATTTAAAATAATATTCAAATGGCAAATAGTGAGACCCTAGTCCACGTTACATTCCCGCCCACCTTAAAATTCGTTCTCATGAACCGTTAACAGAAAAATTATATACAATATCACGCTTAAGCCAGAAATAGAACAAGAATGTAGTATTCTGGATTTTTCATTTTACATCAGATAAGTTACATTAGTTGTTTATATCTTTAAATTTAAGATTTATCACTTTTAAATTTGCTCATATATATATATATTTTAATTATGTATAATAATTTCAAATACCTCATTTCCACGGTGGGCTATTCGCCTTTTTAAAGTAAATGCCAGAAAACCACACCATTATGTGACATATAGTTGGAGATGAAATTACTAACAAAATCTACGTGTCATCAGTGGGGTGAGATAAGCTCTTAAACCAGGGTCCAACGTTTTTCATCCAAAGGACCAAACATTATTATCATTTGGCACCGTGTGCCAGATATATATATTTAGTAATCTTATCAACTTAATATCGGCCTACAATACTTAATAAATATTATTATTTTCAATGCTTGTATAAAAATATATATATGCCTTGATGGTAGAATCTTTCACATTTTATTACAAAAAACTATTAATATCAAAGAAATATATTATTAAATATGCATTCACACATAATATTATATAAAAAGCTTATAATAATATAGCTATACATATTTTTACTATTCAAATGAATCGCCAATAAAAATAATTACCTTTTAAGTAAATAATTTTCATTTGAATCGTTAGCTATTTCACACACCATATTATTTGGAACCAGATCTATCTATCTAAATAGTACAAACCATTTGGAACTTTTCATTATTTTAATTTGAAACAGTTCAATGAGAATACTGGGCAGAATGTTCATTTACTAAAAATGAAATATCTATTTCCATTTGAGTTGTGGCCAAATGAAATGAAGCTTTTGGCCATATATATTGTTATTTGTTTGTTTTAAATATTTTCGTTTTTGAAAACGTATTTTCACATATTTAAGTGCTGACAAACATCGAACATATTTTTTAAAAGAATGTTATTAAATTTGGATACCATTAATTTACAAGTCAGCTCCAAAACTCGCTAGATTGGAAATTACCCTTGGAGATTAGGAGGTTAACAGTTTTTAGCTTTACAATTCAGAATCTTAATTTCATAAAGCAGAAACTGTTGCTTTATGTCTATAAAATCAGTGAACCTATAACGCAGCTCCTGTTAAATCTGAACTAAACTCGTAACTAATTGAGTAAAGTCTGCATCGTTATGATGTTCTTTTAATGAAAATAGGCCTTAAAGTAAGATAATTAGTTTCTTAGGATGTAATCTTTGAAAATGTCAATTTTTTCCCAAAAATAATATATATGGTTCATAAGTTCAGTTACATAGTTTTTCCTTGAATTTTCAAACTTAGAATGTTTAGGCGTACTGTTCGGTCAGTATTTTGCAGTTTATTTCCAAAATCATCAGTTTCACTTTGAATGGTTTCCTGCAAAAATTGAAGTATTTCTTTTCTTGAATTGATTTTTATTAAGATCTTCCCTGCACTGATCCAACGAAAATATGAAAATAAAGGAATGTTTCTATATTCTGCCGACACTTCTTTTAAGAATTTTTTTAGTTTCTTATTGCTTTGTGCTCGGTTGCCCTCTCTAATTAAATGTACTATTCTCACAATGTCCTTTATCACTGTATTCATATTGATGAATTTACCACATAATGCCTCTCGGTGTAAAATGTAGTGAGGGACTGGGGGTTGAATGTGTTTTTCTTGAGCAAACCGACTAAGCTAGTATTATTTCATGTCATACACCTAGAACCTCTGTAACTAGACAGGAGAATTTTGAAAAGTCACCATACTTACTTACATCGGAGTTTAAAGATATATATTTATATATAAAGCTTTAAGTTCCCTGTATATATATATATATATATATATATATAATTTTTCGGAGAAGAAAAAACTGTATTGGATTTTGAAGTTGTGTCATTGTCCATCAAATGATTTTTAGAAGAATCTGTGATATGAAAAATCAACTTTAAACAAATTTAAGAGGTGAAATGGAAAACTGTAGATTATTTTCAGTGGCCCTTGACGAGAGAACGGATGTAACTGATGTAACTCATCTGATAATTTTTTTAGAACAACTATAAATAACTTTTTTTTTGTCAAAGAGGAGCTGCTTGATTTAATGCCACTTTATAGATCAAGCAGCTCCTCTTTGACAGAAAAAAAAGTTATTTATAGTTGTTCTAAAAAAATTATCAGATGAGTTACATCAGTTACATCCGTTCTCTCGTCAAGGGCCACTGAAAATAATCTACAGTTTTCCATTTCACCTCTTAGATTTGTTTAAAGTTGATTATTCATATCACAGATTCTTCTAAAAAAAAAATATATATATATACATCAGAACCAGTAGATTTAACGGCTATATTTTGGTATTTTGACACATGTTACCAGATATTAGACATGGGTGGATAAGCTGCAAAGGAGTGCGAGTTTTTGTGTGTTGGAGGGGTGAGATAGTAGGACAAAGCAAAACCGGTAACTGCTAACTAGTGGTAGTAATGGTTAAAGATGTTCCAATTAATGTTTTATCTTAAACATTGAGTGTTCAAGTCAAGGCTCTGGAATTGAGGGGAAAGGTGCCCCAACGTCCATGCACATCAACACTCCTCGCTAAAGAAATCTACCACACAAGGTTCCACTTTCATTTTTTTTTCCAAGATGAAGATAATTCAGACCAAATTTTCACTGAGCGTGGTCCGTCAGTTTGACCACACTGTTTTAAGCCATGGGGTTGATCCTCGTCTGTAAATTATGAGTGTTTATGTATCCTCACTCGCAAACGTTATTATTATAAATTAAAGGTAAAATATCTTAATGTGTTTTACATTTAAGATGGGTTGGATAATATAAACACCCCAAAAATTCATTATACATTAAGGCTTATTCGACAAGCCTACAATAATTATCTGTTATTATATAATTGAAATATTTTACCAAGAGGGGATGTTAACTAATGTACCTTTAATATTAAATTAACTTTAACATTTTGTCCTATGTAAGGTTTGTTAAAAGAACAATTTTTCGAAATTAATTTAAGATTTCAACTATATGTTGTGGTTTGTACTCTTGGCTCAGTAGTTAAATGAATGAGCTTGTCTTTTTAAGATGAATATTCTAGAATCAAACTCCGTTTTAAGTACATTTTTCAGGAATATCAGTACTAAAAATCTTAAGAAACGGGATACATTTTATGTAATCTTACGCTACATGGACGTGCTTCAAAATAAGTATTCATCTCTTATTTAAAACAGAGCAATATTTTTTAAATATTTTTCATCCATATATTTATCTTGTGTTAATTAATTAATATCAAAGTTTTATAAAAAAAAGTATCAAATCACGATTAATTAAAATTTTTTGTTTCTTCTTCTTTGGTAAAAATAATTCTCTTTCTATATTATGTATTGATTATGTATACAAAGCATAAAACACATCAACATCAGCAAAAACGAAAACTTTTATTCACCAATAAATTCAAGTTAACTTTATTTTTGCTTTTATAATTAATAACAAAGTTTTTATTTGTATGGGAAGAGTTGTGAAACTACGTCCTTTCGAAGATAAGTTGAAACCTTGGAATCTTTTTGTAATAAAATAAAGCATGAAGACACGTTCATATCTCTGTGAGTTACCAACAAGTTCATTAAACAAACTCCTTCCCAAGTTAGTATGACCAAACCCCCAACCATAGAAAACAAAACACACAATTCTCTTAAAACATATATATATGTGTGTGTGTGTGTTTGTGTGTGTGCCTTGTAATAAATTTAATGATAATAGAGCACAAGGTTCTCAATTTTAATTTTGATTAAATCTTAAAATATTTATTCGTTCGCCATAGAAAAGCTTCAATTTTCCCGATGAATTGGGTAAAAGAAATGTAACAGTCATTGGAGTAATAAACCTTAAAAAATACACCTGGCCTATTAAGGCCCTTGGTCCTATCGAGTGAAAGTCTAAAATCTATTTTGTTGGATGGTGCGCGGAAGGGTGAAAGGCGTAGCGCAGCTTCACAATCGACTGAATTATCCTTCCACGGCAACAAGAACAGATGGCTCACGGAAACCGTAGACGGTGCTAGCTACCGGACAGGTCTTGCGGAAAAATCATACGTTTGGAAATATCAGTTTCCTCGAGAACGAAATACATTTTTATGTCAATATTTTTAACACACCTTCCAAGATAATGTATAAATGTTTGTTAACTGTTACTTTTTATTCTTATTTGCTACGCATTCGGCGGTTTTCTATTGAAAAGTGTTAAAACTATTGATATTTGATCACTGTAAAAATTATAGAGGAAGTGTGTATATAAAAATCATAGCTTAATTAACATGCTTATATTCTTGAACAAACGATTTCCGAAAAGAAAATTGCAAAACAATAACACATTTTGAAGATAGCCGTTTGGCTCTGAATTTTCACGCCAAATTAAAATGGGATATCGCCTTAAATGTTAGTTGTGATTGTACTCGTTATGAATGACTACCAAATCAAAATGTACAATAGTAGGAACTTTTATATATAATACATATACATTCTTGTTTCGATGTTTATCTAGAATAAACATATTTATTAATTTAAACTATGAGGGTAAATGCGTAGAAAATCAAATAAATAATTGGAAATTTGAACAAATTTAGAATTGTGTTTGACGAACAAATAAAACAAAAGGAAATCGATAATTGAAGTAGACATTTATAAAAAATGTGAATCTTTGAAATAAGTGACCAAAATATTTAGATGTTAGAGGACTGAAAGCATCAATATATATTAAAATTATCTAAAGCCATTTTTATATTTGATAAGGTATGTGAAATGTCTACCACGTTTCTTAGCAGGCTTACTTTACATTATTAAATTATGGTATAGCTTAAACCAATTTAGATAAAAATAATAATTATTCTGTTTGCTTTTAGAATATAAAAAATATAATTCATTTTTATCTTTGTATTCATGTATACTGGACACGTTTTCTATAATATTTTTCGGGAACGTCTTATTACCCATCCAGGTGAATGTGATTGAAATGAAATATCTAAGAAATGTATGTGGATAAACTCTAATGGACAAGTCAGTAATGACTGGGTGCTGAAGAAGTCTATTTGAAAGTAAATCCATTAAGTAAATGCAAAAGAAGCTTGTTACAATGGTTTAGGCATGATTATTGTGGAAGAAAATATATGAAGGTAGAGTGTATGGAACAAAAGGAAGGAGCAGTCAATGTAAAACGTGGCTAAATGTTGTAAATGAATGTGTGAAAAAGTTAAGCCTTAAGAGTTAAGGGAATAAAATAACTTATATGACTAAGTGTATGGATGTTGTTGACACTAAGGGAGTATGCAAGGATAGAGAAGGGTGAAGAAAGTGAGATAGGATGAACTAAGCAAGGAGTTGTTTTTTGAGCTATATGCACAGTATCTATGCATGTATGTAGCATATATGCATGTATTTATGCATGTATGCATGTATATAAGTATGTATGTATGCATGTATGTATGTATTTATGTATGTATGTATATATGTATGTATGTATTTATGTATGTATGTATGCATGTATGTATTTAGGTATGTATGTATGTATGTATGTATGTATGTATGTATTTAGGTATGTATGTATGTATGTATGTATGTATGTATGTAGGTAGGTATGTAGGTATGTATGTATGTATGTATGTATGTATGTATGTATGTATGTATGTATGTATGTATTTAGTATCCATCGTAATAATTAAATACTTTTTTGTTTAGCTTTTAAACTTATAAATAAGACTAAATTCTATATTCTTTTACGACTTCTAACTGAAAGGATGTTTTGTGATCGTCAAAAAAACTTATTCCACTTTTTTATGGAGCTCTGCAGTTAATCCACTAAGCTCAGCCCTAAAAGGTGCATTTAGTCTTATTTTTAGATTGTTTGTTTGTGTATCAGTTAATCGGTCTGTAGCCGAAACTATTTGACCGATCAAGCTGAAACTTGATATTTACAGTTTTCTTAAGTGTTCCAAGAAGGATTTAGGAATCATCGATTTACCCTAAGAGTTAATAATAGTTTAATCAAGTATGGAAAGAGAATAAGCTAGATTCAATTCAAATTGGATACAAAAAATTTGTTTAAGACTTGTATTCAGACAAAATTTAAGTTAACAAACAAATTGGCTTATTTCATTTTTCCAGAAAATTTTTTGTGATACATGCATATTTATCATCGAAAATTTGGAGAACTGTTAGATATACATTTTTTTTATATGAAATATATATTAATTTTACCAGTGGTTTTGGAGCTATAGACAAATTCAATTTTAAATCCGAGATCTGAAAAATGGAAGATGAACATTAACGGATATAGCACAAACCAGATAATCTGAAAGTAGATAAATTATAAACTTTAATGAGGGGGTAGGCAAGATTGTAAAAACTTACTAAAATAATAGAAAAAAATGTACATAATTTTTCTTAGCATCTTCTACGTGAGGTATAAAATTAGAATTTAGCAAAGAAGACTAAAAATAATTAAAACCAACATTAAAAATTTTTGAAAAGAGGTGGAATTAGTGAAGTAATTTCAAAATGAAATATTAAGATCAAAACTAGCCTGTAAATAGTTGTTACAAAACAATTAAAATAACATCTGCTGACATACAGTGAAGAACGTTGATAATCTCAATTTTTTAACGTTTTTCTGTAACATTGTATATTATGGCTCATACTAATATCCGATATCCCATATATCAGTAATGGTGTTGTAAGATAAACACTTAGCAACAATGATGTTTTTAGTATAAGTTAAGATTGGTTTTCACAAGGAATCACATTGCGAGTTCCAACTAAGCAGATTTCTGAACATAGTGTTAATTTTATTTACATTTTATTATGTAACAGGAAAAAATGTCAATGGGATTTTTATTTATATGTTTACTATAGCTTTTAAACTAATATGTGAATTTTTAAATGCTGAATATATAAGCACCCATCATTATCCTGTAACGCTACGTTTTATTTCTTATACTTCTAGGGATGATCAACATTTTAAACTATTTTCTTAATAACGTTTTATATTATAAGGTTATATAAATTATTTAATGAACTTATGAAATCAATTGTATACATAAAATATTACCCAAAACAAATTAAAAGTTAAAAAGTTTGCAATAAATTGGCACATGGCAAACCAGAAGTAATTATTAAAATAAAATACAATAAAAAATGAGTGGCGTATTATCATAGATTAAACTATAATACACCAATTTTTCCTAACAATTCATGTTTCATATATGCAATTTTTATGGTATTATATTTCACACATATATTTTAATCAATTTCCTATTACAGATTTATAAATACCTCATTAAACTCAGTTTAATTTAATTTTTATTTACAATGACTGTTTGTTGGCTATATACCATTTTAAAACAAGCTTATTAACTTTATTTTCGTTCTCATATTTGGTTTTTCCAAAAATAGATATATAGTTGCGTTAGTAAAATAGACATATTAATATTCGCGATGATATGGTTTACGAATAACTTATAAAAAACTAGCATAATAAATCATAACATTTTTTTCAAATTGGGCTAAGACTTCAGTAAATAAAATACTACATACAATTGCAACAGATTTAATAGGTTTACAATAGTACTTTAATGCATAAATTAACATTGGTTTATTTTTCTCATATTAACACGGTCAAGAATATTCTTAAGTTTGATTAATTACTCTAAGTATACAAAACATAAATACGAGCATACACCTTGATTTAGACTAATAACATATTTTTGAGACTATGACAATTAAAGTTCTTGGGAGGAATAAAATCATTAAAAGTTTGTAAAAGTACATCATAACGTAGATTTTATTTATAATTTTGGTGATTTGTAAAAGGTATATAAATTATTTACCGGCTTAGCTTTAATTAATAGTAATTGCAAAAGGCAAAAATATATGATCAAATAACATCGATGGATTGATTATATTTAGTATAAAATATGATATAATGCTTCGTATTTAAATTATTATTATTTTTATTTTATTATTAATTTACTTGCAGAAGCATTTACAATAATTGTTAATGTGGGAAAACGCTTTTAAAAATATATATATAAATCACAGATACAAAATTGTGTCTTGGAATAATTAATAAAATACCTTTATTTTCTGTTAAACAAAATCTTAGAATAAAATAAAAGTTATCGCTAAATCATAATTATGAAAAGAAGGAATTTCATTGCCAGTACAAAATAAAATTATCCTGAAAGAAAACTGAAAGGGTAAACGCATTCTTAAGTGTGTCAAGTGGAAGATAATTCTATAACAGGAACTTTTCTGCGATAGCTGAAATTCGCGTGCAAACAATAGAATGTTCTCGTAACTGGTGGAGGGGTGATTCAGTGGGCCATGGATAATAGCCTCGGACCCAAAGATCGTGCTTTTCTAGTCTGTAGGGCATCTTTAGCGACGAGAGCCCAAATACGTTTCAAGCAAAAATCGTTTAAGTTAAACTTAAAGGAAAAATTGTAATTGTATTGAAACTCAATATTTTAAAATTTACTCGTGTCTCAAATGAAATGGGAATGTGAACTAAGCCATTATTTAAGTCTAGTCTGTTAAGTTTTAATAGCTTTCTCCTTTTCCTTCTTGCAAGTGCTGATAAATTGCTTCTAAATTCTACATTTGTTATCACTATTCCAATGAACTGTTAGTAAGGAATAGTACACATACACACACATCTGTGGAAACTTTATTCTATTTTTTAATATCTAAATCTATTTTTATTTCATGTTGTTTCAGTTAATTTATTTTTAATTATATCTAAGTATTCATCTATGTACTTGCAGTTGTTTATAATTTTTATTTTAGGACTTTGCTGATATTTTTAATATTGCTATTTAATGTTTATAAATATTAGATTTATTTAATATAAAATTTAGTTTCCTGATAAATTTTAATACATCACTAATTATTAATGGCATACCTAATACAATCCCTTCACATAAATATGGAGCCCTATCAATCCTAGGCCAATGGCCAAGTAATTTAATTTAGAGCCCTGATAATGCTAAATGTGAGTTACCTGTGTTTTCCTTCCAAACGTATGCAGATGTAATTTAGATTCGTCGAGTTGATTCCACTGTGAATTTGTAGGCTGGCTGTGGTAGATAGGTCAGTGTGAATGATAATAACAGTGCCTTGCTTGCTCTCCTTGGTGGCAAATATCGTCCGTCTTCCAGTCCTGGATCGACCCAAAGAATCGCGTTTATCGCCGGAACTTAAGGCTGCTTTCAGAGTTTAACCCTGCATTCATTTCATTTGCATAAACAGTTACCAGTGAGAGAAAGAAACTTTTTTTTTTGTTAGGTTAATGTCTGAACAAATAATAGTGAATTAAAGTGAGAACACAGTTACAGAGTATGTTAAAACAAATTATAAACTACATATAGTATCGTTTTTCTGTTTTAAAAGAAGTGATAAATTTTTTTTATTACCAAAACCTACGAAGTTTTCGGGTAGGGAGAATGTTTGAATTTTGTTTTCTCCCATCCATAATTTCCCACATATTTATCAATATATTTAAATGTGTGTTTAAAAACTAAACTTTTTTTTGTTTGTTTTTAGCTCATTATTTTAATTTTCGATGATTGTATGTCAGAAAAACAATCCAAATATTGGATTTTACTCATATAAAAAAATTCATTTTAAAATTAATATTTCTAAACTAAGTAAGTATATTGATATTTAAAAAATTTGATAAATATAGAAATAATAACTTTAAATTTAAAATATATTTAATCATGACGTATAGTATAAATCCTATCCTATATCCGTGAATATAATTATTTTACAACGTTTATGGTTCAGCTTAAATTAATCTATTAGATTTTATGCTTTATAAAAATTGTATTATGTAATTTATATAACATTTTTCATTTAATATGAAGTTATTCTACTAAATTTATCATGTTTATTTGTTCATAATAAAGTAGATAATATCATGGTTTGTTATTTATTATTGAGCAATATCCAAAATACAAGTTTACAGATACAATTATTATGTTGACGTTTATATAAAATCAATCATTTATATTTAACGAAGTTGTATTATTCTAATGGATTTATTCTAATTTAATTTAAAGGTATTTATTAGCTAAACGTTTATTTGTGTAGTCAAAATCGAATTTACACTAAACATTGATTAGTTCCATTAAGTTGTTTTATTCTTAATGATGAATTAATTAATGAGCATCTAGCGTTCAACTACCTTCCAGATATAAGTCAATCATTTTTGAATAATTAGGTAAAAAGGATCAAGTATGTTAATATTTAATTTTTTAATTATTCCATATATTAAAAAGGTCAGTAAATTCAGTTATACGTTCGAAAAAAATTGCAAGGAAAAAATTCCATAAAATGTAGATTACATTCAGATAATCTATTTAAATCTTTAAAATCAACCTATGCAGCATCAATGTATGGAGAGTTAGATGTATTATTTTTTTCTAGCAACGTGTCCTAATAAGTTCAGGCTACACGCTTAGATTTATAACTGTTTATTTATTTTTGAAATACATGATGATATTGTAATAATGAAGCAATATTAAATTATCTTTATAGAATTAAATATGAACATATTTAGTATAATTAATTATAAGTGAGAAAGAATGTTTGTGAAATTACAAACTTTTACTATAGTAAGTCTATATAGATTAATTAAAATAGAATAATTTATTGATTAATACACATATGATTTAAGATATAAGAACATTGTTAAAATAACACATTAAAAATGTTCAGATAAGATAATAGAATTCAATTAACTTTAAATAATTCAACATTTCTTCAATTTAAAAAAAAAAATCAATTTTTCCTAATAATTCTTTTCAATTATATTACAACCAAACATTATTCCTCTAGTCATTTGTTATTAATTATCTATATAGTTTAATTAAGTTAAATTGTTTGTGTTTTTTCGTTATATTTTTACTTGTTAACATGTTGTGACCTTGACATTTTTAATGTGTTATTTTAACAATGTTCTGATATCTTAAATCTTATGTTTATTAATAAATCAGTTATTCTATTTTAATTAACCTATATAGACTTACTATAGTAAAAGTTGGTAATTTCACAAAAAATCTTTCTCACTTATACTTAATTATCTACACTAATATTATAAAGAGGAAAGATTAGATTTTTGTTTGTAATGGATATACTCAAAAGCTACTGGACCGATTTAAAAAATTCTTTCACCAATATAAAGCTACATTATCAGCAAGTAGCATAAACTATATTTTATATTGAAAATTTAATTTATTCCTCATAAAAATGTCGATAGTCACTCATATTTTATGGTAAAGTCTATGATGATTCTTCAATATGTGTGTTAAAAATAATAATGCGNAAATATTTTCATATTGATTTCTATAAAGATAATTGTTTATTTATTAATATATATATATATATATATATATACACGGAAAGGTAGCTGAGCGATATCTCAGAGTTCATCACATATTTGAGGATTTAGTGAGCTTATATTTTACCAAGGATTGGCTTGTGTACCCGTTCTTTGAACGTGGACTATAACGTAGCGTTATTTTTGCTTAGTATATAAAATTAACCACAGGGAAAAGCATATAAATTATAGAATATGATTGAATATTTATTCTTAATTGGATTCAATTGTGTTAGCCTACAAAACGTGAAAGTTAGCTGCTTATCACACAACGTCAAGATAAAGATATAATTTTAACGAGAGTTTAAAGCTGAAATTAATTTTGAGGTTTAAGTTATAACTTCTATACACACAATATTTGAACTCCTGCCTTTTGGTGTGCTAGTAAAACAAAATAAGATGAGTGACACAGAATAAAGGGTTAATAAAGAGATCAAACAAATTAAACTTGCATAGTAACATTTTACACTTTATGAAATGAATTATTAATTTTCAACATTTCTGGCAATCGTCGATTTGCTATTTTGATTTAATCAGGGAGAATTTTAGTTTATTGAATTTTCCTAGGAAACAATAACTTAAGAACTATAGGCATGCCAAATTTTTGATTTTTTTTTATATCGGTAAAGTTAGAGTATTCCATGTGAACAGATATCAAAACTCTATCGAATTAACAGGCTTTCCAATCTTTATGATTTAAAATTCTGGATGGGCTGAACAGTAGTATGTAGTGATATAGAATTTTACATCTCAATTTATTATTCACATCTATATTCAAAATTACGATATTTTAAATGATATCGGGTAGTAAGATCTATCTGTACTAAGTTGTTAAGTTGCTAGGTATGGCGACATACTTTTACGTCTTTTTTAAAAAGACAAAGAAGTTTTGTGGATGGAAACGCACCTGGATGACCACATCCATTTTTATTTTGGGAAGTTTTGAGAAGGAAATGTCGCTTGATATACCCCTTCAGGGTACGCATCTCTTCACTTTCCTTCCGGACGAGGAGCCGTGTAGGTAGAGTAGTCTATGATGTCTTAATCTGTCTTCTAAATTTCACGTGTCGGGAATTATCATGCATATAAAGTAATAGTCGGTCTTTTATTAAAATATACAACGTGTAAAATATCTAGCAAAAAACTGTTTATCTACTTAAAATAAAAATAACTATAATACACTAGAACTTTTAATTTATATAATAAGACATCATCCTTTTTTAATTATTATAATACAAAACAGAAAACCTGGACCCAATTCAATCGTTATATCAAATATCACCCTAATGGTGGCGTACAAACATCAATATACCCAGGATAGCTCTTATAAACGTTACAATAATGGCTTCACAACGTGGAGGGACTGATAAACTGATTTAATAAAATTAAACTCAGTTCACAACCCGAGAAAGTGGGTGCTCAAAAAACAGTGAAAGTGCCACAAACGACTTAAGTGCTTTATTACTAGAACACACAAAAAACCATATGACTTAAGAAGAAGTTCTAAACAAGGTGACTTAAGAAGAAGAATAAGGTTTGAGCCAGGTGACTTCAGGAGTAGGAGTTCCAAACCAGGTAGCTTCAGAAGAAGGTCAAAGCTTTTAGACTTCAAGTGAAACCAGGCCATGTAAGTCATCAACCAAAAAATTCATTAAATATGGAAGAGACAGACAGTAGTAGCAGCAGTAAGGATAACCTTCCCCCAGTACAATATTCCCAGCCAATAGTAAAAGAACATCTTTGTTGAGAACTATTTGATCAGGAACAAAGTGAACAACAAATTGAGAAAGTAGGTGACCCAATAGCTCATAAAGAAGAAGACTTAAGGGGGGTGGAGAATGTTTCAAAGGTAGAAGGTATATCTCAACAAACCACCTCAGCAAATGACTTCAATGAAGTATTAATGCGGTTAGTGCAGCAAATGAAAGAGAGTAGTGAAAAGAGTGAATAGTTAAGTCAGCAAATGAATGAAAAATTAAGTAAAAAAATAGATGAAAGGTTCGATAAAACTATCCAGGAGCTACAAAGAACTAGTCAGGAGCTACAAAAAATAGCCAGGAGTTACAAAGAAATATCCAAGAGTTAAAAAAAAAAAAAATAATATAATCGGAAATTAAATTCAAAGTTTGATGAAAAATTTAAGGACGTAAATGATCAATTCAACAAGCTAGAACCAGAATTACAGGGTAAGTTTCAAGAAGTACAAAACGACTTTGACGAAAAATTACAGAAAATACAACAAACTAAAAATTACCAGATGCAGGTAAGGGACGAACTACAGACGCTTAGGGAAGACTGTAGTAAATCAGTAAAGCAGACGATTGAGCAGATGGAAAAACTTAAAACTGCAAAGGAAAACTTGAAACTTAAACAGGATGCTTTAAATTTAAAGGTAAAAAATACTCAGGAAAGTTGCAATAAAGATAAAAATGAAATTCTAGAACAGGTACATAATTAAACAGAACGATTTGCGACTGTTGAAAAAGAGCAGCAAATATGTAGTGAGAACATTAGATTCCAAAATGACCTCTTTGATGGACACACAGTATCAGATGTTCACATAGAGTAAATAGTTGACCACCAATTGGACAAATTTAAAGACAACCTGACTGAAACTGTGGACAAATTTAAGGACAACCTGACTGAGACTGTGGACAAGACGTCACAAACAGTCAAACAAATGCGACAAAAGATAGAACAGGCTAAGTCAAAATATGATGAAGTATTAGAAAAAGGGACGCTAACTACCGTTGGTGCCTTGATATTACCCAGTACAAGCATTCAGAGTCAATTAATGGACTTTGTACCCACCTTCACTGGAAATAATGATAAGGTGCATGCTGTACAATTTTTGAACAAAATTGATTATACATTTGAAAATAGTAAGCTCCCCGAAGCACAAAAAATATTATTTTTTAATTCAAACTTAGTAGGTGAAGCTGAAGTATGGATGAATAGTCACGAGGCTGACTATACATCCTATGAAGCAATAAAGATACCCTTTAGTAAAAGATTTTGGTCCGTTTGGTCCGTTTATAAGCCGAACAAATTAGTAAACGATATTTTTACAGGCCGGTATGATCCATATCGAGGGCCTATGTGAAATATTACAATAGATATGCCATGCAGGCAGGGAGTTTGGACATCCCTATTGATGGAGAACGAATAGTAGATCAGTTATTGCATCACTTTCCACGTGAAATACAAGATGCTCTTATAGCTGCTAGAGTAAAAACTAGTGTTGAAATAAGAGAAATTTTAGAAATATTTTATGAGTACTTTAGGAGAGAAAGTTAACAGGCCACACATGCAAGATAGCTCATTTCAAAATGGAGGAAACCAATTAAATAGGGATAGTAGAAATAACCAGGAAAAACCTATCCAGAGACCGAATCAGGAGTCAAGAACTCGAATTTGGGAAATTTCCAATAATCAAGGAAACAATTCTAATCATAATTACACTGATCCTAATCAAAAGGGAAATTATTCTATTCCTAGTTACAAGGAAGGTTTTTATAGATCACCAGGGGATAGAATAAACGTAATTTAAAGAAAAGAATTTACAGGTAATGGTAATCAACCTAGAAATCAGCTAATAGGAATTGACCTTGAAAAACTATAACACCCGCAACAAATGAGTAGATATTCTCTCAACCTCATGTTATTGTCCGTGAAGAAACGGGACAAAACGGTCAAACAAATTGTTAGACAAGTCATTGAGCTGCCCGACAGTGACATCGACTAAAGTTAGAGAAAGGACCGTTGCTTTAGGAAACTTCCAAGAAGATATTTGTAGCTATGTGAAAATAATTTTATTGTAATGACAAAATAAAGAAAGTTTCATATCATTTTAACTTGTAATCATAGCCAAAAGTTAAATCCAAAGGTGTTCAGATTCAAACCAGAGCCCTATAAAAAAAACGCAATTCTTGTAATTGAAATACTTATCAGGTTTATTGTTACAAGATAACTTGTATATTTCCTAAGAAAATATTATGTTACAAAAATAAACAGATAAAGAAAATAAGAGACGGAGAACAACCCTTGTCAATGATATTTAATCCTCAGAGAAAAGGGTTCCTTTGACAAATAAGTTAGTCTGAAGTAAACAACTATATTAGCCGGTAAGTTATCTAGTATTTTTTTCAAAATGAAATCAACAATGATAAACTTCCTTCTTTCTCTCACACAATCTCTCTTTCTCTAACCATATTGTAATAGAAAATAAAGTGTTTTTTTATGTATTCATTTTAAATTATATGATTAATATTGTAAAATTTTAAATATAATTTTAATGAAAAACGGCTAATAAATGAACTAATTTAAGGTTTTATGACTATTGAATTATATTTTTAGTAATTTATTACTAATTAATTTATTAGACAAGGAGGATGAATATTGAATTCCTTATGTTGTATTAATAATGTATTAACAAGGAAGCATTTCAATGTTACTATATTAAGTTGTGTCATCTTTATTAGACAAGATGTGTTTAAATAAATAATAATAATAATTTCTCAAAATGAATCATAGGAAAGTAGTGTAATTTATTAAAAGTATCTTAAGGGTAATAATATTCAAAAGATCGACTCATTAGTATCAATCGGGAAATTTTAAAGATTTAATTTAAATTCTGTATCAAAAAGGGGTCAAATTATGTAACTAATAAAAAATATTTAAGTTTATATGAAATGTTATAGGCCAAGGAATGGAAAGAGTATTAAGAATATTTGATACAAAGTTAATTAAAAACATATATGACCGAGCTACGTGATCGATATGAACTAAATGAATTTGTTTACGACACCCAGTAATGAACGTTCATGGTAAAGTATC
This sequence comes from Timema douglasi, assembly GCA_901482245.1. Lineage (NCBI taxonomy): Eukaryota > Metazoa > Arthropoda > Insecta > Phasmatodea > Timematidae > Timema > Timema douglasi. The sequence continues at coordinate 4,808 of CABEEJ010004707.1, read as the reverse complement.
ATCATAAATACAAGGTATCTACTAAAGAAAAGCAGGTTATGTTTTAAATTCACTTAGTGTGGATAGGTAGGTATGCCAGTGGTATGAATTATAGTCGTAGATCTAATATCTAGTCTTCGTGGAAGGTCCACCAGTTGAAGGTCAAGTACTCGTCGTTGATCCAATATACACCAGTTAAGGTGAGTTACGTCGTTTAAGATATATAATATATATATGGGAGGGATTGCCCCATAAACTCTATTTAGGTGAGTCTCCGTCATTGAAGAAAGGTAAGGTAATAGTCGACATAATTCATTTGTTTAAACCTATAACAGGGAAGGAATTAAAGTTATCTGTAGAGATTTTCTGGCGTGTCTTGCAAACAAATTAAAACAATAAAATTAATAACAAAATTAAATAAGAGTATTTAACTGTGAAGTTAAGAAGAATATTAAAGATTTTATCTTAGACCTATAAAATAAATATAACTGAACAAAGACTGATTTAATTAAAGTCTTCTTAAAAAATAAGGTAAAGTTAATTTAATAAAAATCATATTTATTTAATTAAAAAATTGTTAAAGAACAAGGGATAATTGCTATGGTATTAAGGAGGATCGATCAATGAATATTAAAATAGATAATTTTAAACATTGAGTATTAATAAAATGTTTAATAGGATGATATAGTATTAAAACAATTAAATCAAGTGTTATCTAAATTGTATAACATATTACATTAAATATGTCAAGTATATTGTATTAAGTTAATATAATATAACTTTAATTAAATATTTTAGAACTAAGATTCTCTAAATAATGATATTAAATACAAACAATAATAAAGAAAACAAATAATAATTATTGGTGTGACACTGTAAAACAAATATTTTTTCCTATTTAGTTGATGTATGTAACAAATGATCTTCAAGAAAGAAAGTATGATCGAGGGAAAACCTTGACTAGACTAGCAACAATTATTTGTAAACGTGATTTTGTTCTGTGTATTCAATTTCAAGTGCATTTTGTAGTAAACTTGGACATTATGTTATTGCTGTTAGATATAACTTACATTCAATCTTTCCAACAATTAGGGGGGTGCTGTAATTCAATAGAATTATTCATCTCAATAATTTATTATTTACATATTTACTCAAAATTGCGATATTTTAAATGAGAGCGGGTAGTAAGATTTACTTATGCTAAGTTGTTAAGTTGCTAGGTATGGCGACATCCTTCTACGTCTTTGTTTAAAAAGACAACGCAGTTTTGTGGACAGAAACGCACCTGGATGACCACACCTTTTTTCTTTTGGGAAGCTTCGAGAAGGAAATAAATATCGCTTGATATACCCTTTCAGGGTACGCATCTCTTCACTTTCCTTCCTGACGAGGAGCCGTGTAGGTGGAGTCCATGACGTCTTAATCTGTGTTCTAAATTTCACGTGTCGGGAATTATCATGCATATAAAGTAATAGTCAGGCTTTTTTTTAAAAATCTACAACGTGTAAAATATCTAGCAAGAAACTGTATATCTACTTAAAATAAAAATAACTATAAAACACTAGAACTTTTAATTTATAAAATAAGACATCACCCTTTTTTAATTATTATAATACAAAACAGCAAACTTGGACCCAATTCAATCGTTTTATCAAATATCACCTTATTGGTGGTGTAGAAATATTAATATATCAGGCTAGCTCTTTTAAACATTACAAGTATTATGTGCCATTTTTCTTCAAGATAGTTGTAATGTATAGTATTTATATAAGAGCCTTTAAAAGTTTGTCCAATAAAAATCAGATAAGTAGATGATATGACATAGAACAAAAGTGTTGTTTCGTAGAGGCCAACTCGAAACAAAATGTTGGATGCAATTTGTAATTAGCCTATAGAGTTAAACGGACGTTCATATTAAATTTAAGCAGAGCAATATATACAGTTGTTTGGGCGTGATTGAGCTACATACGGATAAACATACCAAATTCCAATTTAAAAAAAATTGCAGGTTAGGAGTAGAAAAAAATTAGAAGTAGAAAAAAAACTGACGGGGTACACAACCACTAGTTTCCTTAAAGAAGCATACAATATTTAATGCTTCAAGATATTAATGTACAGTCAACTTCAATTATAATGACCCATGTATGAACCAGATATTTGTGCAACATTCATGACAAGCAAATAAATATTAAATTTTTTAATATATATCTTAATTTATTAATTCTAATTTGTATGTGTTTGGTCCGTAATATTTTATATCTTACATTGTGTTAATTTTATTAATTTAATTTATTTCCATATGTTAATTCATAGTCAATTTCGTGTATAATGAACTATGTTTTACAAAGTAATACGGTTAACTTATCTCGTATGAGAACCAAGGAAACTCTATTGAATCTAAAGATGGTGCTCACTATCCATTGAATGAGATTCTTGTTAGCAACGACACCGCCTTCTAAAATAGGGCCTCTAATTGAACCTTTTGAAACTAATTGTTACTCTAAGTTTTCAGAAACTTTGTCTCCTCCCCCTCTTACCCCCTCCTCGTTTTCAGTGCTGAGCTGTTTGGCCCCACTTGACAGATCTAATAAGGTCCGTAAGGGCAGAGTGGTAGCTTTGTCATTATTGGGTTCTGGACCGGCTGTTACGGTGTGGCAAACACAAAGTTTATTGTTCATGGAATAGGGATGTAGTTTCCTGACCGAACAATTAGCTCCCTATTGTCTGTCCACTATGTTATTACCATTGTCTGGACCTGATCCACCTCTACCCTCTATCCTCTTATTCTAGACCATGGCTGTATCATAGTCATCTTCATAGTACTCCAATTGCAAGGTTTTTATACGTATATTCAAATACTAGTTGGAAGAACAGAAATACATAGATTACATATCGATAAAATATCAATATCATACAATTCTCTGGCTTGTCTATGATGGAGAGGTCAGGGCTCAAATACCCAACTGGCTTATCAAGGCTTATCTTATTTTAAAACTTCCACACACTCCCTCCACATAATTAGGGCTACATTATATCATCATGATTTAAATATATCTAATTCTGACAAGCATTTAGTGTGACCTCCTCCATAAACTAGACATTTATTAGTAGATCTTCAGCTCTAACGCTAGTAATTAACTATCCGATGCGTTAATTTAAAATATGGTTCAAACCAAAATAAAGTTGAAGGCTTCCAACTCACCATATTTTCCTTAATACATTATAATTTGAGTTATATTAATAAGATAAAATGTGTGAATATGTAGCTTTAGTTCGATTGATGAAAACGGCTCTAGATCTATTCTTCCTCTTACAAATACAGTAATTTTTTGATAGGCCCACAAAAAAAATTGTTATGCAATTTTAAAGCAAGCAGCAAGCTTTTCTTTTTACCTTGAGATAAGTTTTATAGATTTCTTTCCCCAATTTCTAATTTACAAGACAAAGGGTGACTGTGGGGAAAGGGAGTATAAACTCAGAGAAAAGGAGAGGTATTTTCAATAAATGAAAGAAACCAATGAATTTTAAACTTTGTGGCCTCTCAACCAGCGACACTTTCTCGCTAGCCAAGGTGGCCGCATTTAGAGGCGGTAAAGAAACCAAAAATTTAGAACAAACAAACACTTATTGCTATTGCTGTCAAAGGTTATATTTTATGTTACCATGTCTTATCACCCCTTAGAGTTTTACGCATTTCTAATATCTACGCTAGTGGGTAAGAGATTAAACTATTTTAATAAAGAAGAAATGTAATTTCATTTGCATATAGGGAAACTGGAAGGTCAACTAACAAAAATCAACCACAGTAAAACCCACTGGGATATGAACACAGATCTTTCCGTCACTTACAGTATAGTCTATAGTCAGAGGGAGGGTTTAAATCATAATGAAAAAAAAATAGTTCAACATTGATAATAGTTTACTATATTTAGTTTAATTATTATCAGTATTATTGGAATAATTTATAGTTATTAATATTGTAACCGCGTGAGCCACTAGCTCTTTTCAGGATATTAGAGTAAGCTGCTTAGTAAACAAGATTGAAAATACACATGGAATATTCAAGTTTTGATTATTAAAAATAAAACAACATAAATACTGATTGAGCTATAACTAAACACGTTACTAAATTAAATAATAGAGTTATAAAAGTCTGTAAATTAATAAGCTAGTGACATATAAACTAGAATTAAATTAAGATAATATATTAATAACAATAAAACACATAACTATTCAAATATTTTAAACAGTCGCAGATACTTTCATTATCAAAGCAATTCATAATAACAATCAATGCCTACGTCTTCAATGCTATACACTTAAATCGCCATTTGTCCCCGTGCATGACGCACTGCGATGGTCCTCATTAATAGAGTAATGGATCCGCTGTTTCACTTCCGGGCACGCTATGCCTCTCATTGGACACGCTGGCCCACTCCCGAGCAGGCTAGTCTACTCTTGGGGCCACTGGTCCACTCACTTATCTATCCACAACTAGAACTGAATATCCTGGCTAGTACCGACCGTGTTTTTATAGGGGTCACAGTTGAAAGTCTGGAATCCTCCATTTCTCGACTACTCTACAGGATTCGAAGAAAACGAGCATGGACTTTTCTAAAGGTGTCCCTTTTCTTTCAATTATGCTCTTCCCTGTCCCTTCTAATCCCTTTGGCATTAAGGGTGCTACATGGGCAGGTAGAAATACCTCGTCGCCTTTTGGGAGTAAAAATAAATATTCACCTTTTCTCTTTACCTACCTTTCTTGCGGTGAGTTCGTAACAGATTAGTGAAAGAGGAAGGGCGAAAGACTTGTCACTCAAGGCCGGGAT
>CABEEJ010004706.1:32099-60102 GCA_901482245.1 Timema douglasi | reverse complement strand
TTGGGGTAGAGGGGGGATTCGAACCCTCTGAACCTCCTCCCCCCGGATTACGTCATTGTATGACAGCTAAAGAAAATACTAAATCTACTTTCACGTATTCTTATGTCAGGTCACGTGATCTGCAGCTACCACTTCTGATATATATTATCCATTACTGTAAAATAATATAAATACTATAGTAAAATGTTATCAGTATTGACAATGATAATTGTATTTTCCAAAAGGCCCATCCTATAAAGTTTTGACCCGGCGTAAAACCCAACGTCACACCTACATAATGACATGCCTTGCGCACTTAACAGTACCGAGGTAATTCTACTCTGTGTTCAACAGTCGCATAGCCCATAAAAGTACTCGTCGGCCAGGTCGGCCGCAACAAATCAGCCCAGACAGCGTTATTTTTGGTCCGTAGCTCTTTGTGATACAATGTACCAAGACTTGCAAACGATTTATATATAAAATAGGGTTAAGATTGCACGTGTAAGATATTAAAAATAACCGAGGTCTCTTGTAGTGAGACTTCCAAATGTTTTGTGCATTTGAGAAGTTGCCAAACTTACCAAGGTGATACGTTGGTCAGAATTAGGTTGGGTTCATCTTTCTCATCCTGTACACGTCGCTCTAGACGAGTTCTTTATTAACTCACACACATACACACACGCACACATCCAAAATCAACATCCGGAACCTATTTACGGCTTTATTCTCCCCTTTGAGTGAAACATGTAGTAGACGAATAAGATCCCAATAATGCGAAGCTGTTCAGAGTAGATCTGTCGTCACTTAGAGTCTGCTGTGCTGCGGGGCTATGAACTTTAGAGCAGTTATAAAATAACGAGTCAATTTCCGTTTGAAACTTTACTAAAGGGTCTTTTTACTCAAAGGTTCTAGTTTTTAAATAAATAAGCTTATATATGAGTTTGGAATCACTTTGTGTTTCAAGTTTGCTAAAATTATATTTATATTTATATTTAAGTGTTAAAAAAACACACACATAAGACATGTCAATATGTTATAAAATATTATTTGGTTCTTTGTCTCTCTCTATCGCTTGGTTAGCGAACATACTTCATTAGCAACAGAGGTAAATAACCTGTTGCAAAAGACTGTACATGGGGCCCAGGGGTACCTTTGACTACCAACAAGCTTTCCCTCTCAAAGTGGATTGGGCTGCTACCTTGCAGTACGATTTCCCCCCTTGGCTAGCTTGAGCAGTGCTAACCTAATCTAACTTTACCTAACATGACTTTGCTACCCCTATCACAAATAATTAATTTTACCTCCGACATAATTTACAAACTAGATAACGTTCAGGTGAGTGACTTATACTGAACTGAAGTCTGCTGGAGAGTTATTCCATTCATTTACAACTACTATTTTAATGTATGTACCCAATCCTCTTGTTTACAGTTCCTTTTAGTCGAAATGATGGTGCCCAATCCCCTTGTTTACAGTTCCTTCTAGTCGAACCGATGGTGCCCAATACCCTTGTTTACAGTTCCTTCTAGTCGAACCGATGGTGCCCAATCCACTTGGTTACAGTTCCTTCTAGTCGAACCGATGGTGCCCAATCCCCTTGTTTACAGTTCCTTCTAGTCGAACCGATGGTGCCCAATCCACTTGGTTACAGTTCCTTCTAGTCGAAATGATGGTTCCCAATCCACTTGTTTACAGTTCCTTCTAGTCGAACTGATGGTGCCCAATCCACCTGTTTACAGTTTCTTCTAGTCAAAAAGAAAGTGCTCAATCCATCTGTTCATAAGTAAGTATTCTTTATAGTTGAATAAACGGTGCCAAATCCATCAATCTCGCACATAAAAAGTGTCAAATCCACTAAAACAAAAAATGAATACCAGCAGTGGCGGCTCTTAACTAAAATTAGTGGGGGTACTGCTCCAGAATTTGTTTAGCCTTTGTTTTAAAATTGTGTAAAACCGAAAAAAACATGTATAGAAAGAAAATTTATTCAGGAACTTGATAAAATCTTAACAAAATAATTTATTTTGTTTTACTTACGTTAACTTAAATTGTTACAGTTCAAGAATGATCTATTCATTTAGAAATGAAATACATTCTTTTTGTTTTAATTTGAGCAAATAGTTCAATAATTTTCTCCTTGATTTCTGGATGACAATTGAGGAAATTTTTCTGCATTAAAAGTACTGCAAACGCATTTAGTCTTTCTGTTAAATAAAAGAACCGAAAAAATGAATCAAATAGAATAGCTGGAAGCAGAATAATAATCTAATTCTACACTCCTCTACACTTTATCACATTCAAGAATATGGTACACGATTTTTAAGCACAACACACGCTGAGTAAAAAAAACTTCCTTCCACCGTGATGCCAGAGCCGGCACTGCGAGAGCAACAGTGCTCTCTCTCTACCTGGCAGTCCCGCCTTCCTCTATACCCCCATCTTATGTGCGCATGCACACAACAGTCAAACACTACGTCGCTGGCACTGTGAAGCGCAAAGTTCCATACATTTTTTGTATTTTTTCATAAATTGGGGGATGGCTACTGAAGTACTGACATTAAGCTTAAGGAATATACATTGTACTACAAAAATAAAGAAAGAATTAAAGGAAAAAAGACTCATTATAATAAATGTTATCGATAATATCAAGTGTAAATAGGGGGTGCTGCAGTTCCGCAGTACCTATACACGAGCCGCCACTGAATACCAGTATCCTAAAGTATAAGTAATAAATATGAATAATTTCTTTTTGTAGGAGCATGTTTGGAATTATGTAAAATGATGGCGTGTACCACACAGACTTTCTCGCTCCTTTATATAAATTATACTTATAGCTCTTATATTATGTGAAATAAAATAATATGCACTGCTATAGAAATATAGTGGGAAAATAAGAACATCGCATTTCAGCAGAGAGCATACATTAAATAACAAACTGTTACAGAAACATATTATTTATTCTGTGCATTTTTAACTCCTATTTTCCAAAGATCAAATATATATTTGCCTAAAGCTGGTAAAATATGTATTTCATAAAACATTATTTCAAATAAAAATGGTGTATTTGTATGTCTTAGAACTTTGCAATGATAAATTAATTCGTATCTCAAAGACTTGTGATAATATGATCAAAGTTGTAAATTTCCGCTAATGTAAAGTATCGTCAAAGTAATTTTCATGAGAAAATTAGATGCACCCATTTTTTATTTTATTTTTTGTAATGTTAAACTGAATACAAATTTTAATGAAAATTGTTAGATCAGATTTTGAGAAAATATATTTTTCCTCTTTTCGCCCTCAAATAAACTACCAGCAACTTTAGGGTTGGATAGATAATTCCCAAAACCCCTTTGTTGAACCTTATGAAAACACTAGATACCAATTTTAATCTGATCAGTAAAATTGTTTCGGCTCTAGTCCCAATAAGAGACGGCATTACAAAAAACATAAAAAACATATTTTCGGATACAGGGGGTTATGAAACGTCGACATCCATCAACATTTCAAACCCAATTTTTTTTACGATTATAATACTTTCTATCTCCAAGAGATCACAAGAAAGTAAAAAAGGAGATCCTCAGAAGCGATAAAATAGCCTCTAGAAACACCCCATATTCAAATATTAACAAAGAAAGATCTCCATAGCCCTCTTTCTTACGATACTTCGTAAAATACCCATATAATTTCTGAAAAGATGCACACATGCCCAAACAAAAAACAAACAACAAAGTGTTTGTACTGACCCACACCAACATTTTTATAGTTACCCCTTTCAGCTTTTAAATACTAACACAAACCAAGTTTTCTTTATCTTCCGTATCGTCCGAAATCCTAGCTCAGACGGTAGCGCGTTTGTGTCGGGTTCAAATCATGGTGTGGGCGAAAAATTATCATTCGTGAAAGGTTTTTTCCCCCCCTTTCTCAATGTTGAATTAACGGTCGAGGGCTGGCTATTGTGTCTAGATATAAGTTAGTTTATAAGTCATGTGCTGATATAATCAGTCGGTTCGATAGTGCACGCTTAATATATCAAACGCATATATTTATTTAAAAGAAAGATTATCTTCTTTAGCCTTTTCCCAAGCCTCACTCCCAAAAAAGAAAACGTGCAACAGAGTTCCTCATGCTTCAATAGTTGCGTATAATAAGCAATTTATTTGTTCAATGCAATTTCCATAGCCATTAACAACATATTTTTTTCGGTCAACATTAAAAACATGTTACTATACTATTAGCAGTATTAGCAATATTAGTAATGTCAATAATTAGTAATATCTATCAAAAATGATAGCTGCAGATCACATGACTTGACGTTTGAGTAGGCTACGTGAAAATAGGTCTAATAACTTCTAACTGTCGGATAAACCACTTCGGTGGTCACATGGTCTAAGGTGTCACTCTCGCAGTATACTAGATCGGCGGTGATGGAGAGATTGAGGTTCGAATCTCAATCAGGTGTACTGAGAGTGGTTGGTTTTCCACTCTCTCTATAGACAAATGGGGTTAAACTTCCACTAAATATAACCTTCATCATCCCTAAGACCATTGGCGTAATTAGTATATAAGCGTATTTCCCGAACGGGTAGTATGTAAGACGTGGTGCTAAAAAAATTCAGATAAGAGTGACCTTATAAAAATTGGACTGTAGCACAGTGAAACTTCCCTAGCAACAATTGGTTTAATCCCACTGCCAAGAAGTTCGTTTGAGAATCAAGTATTAAGAAAAGAGTAATGGAATCCGTCACACTCTTTTAATTTATGAATAAATAATATAAATCTTGCTAAAAACACATAAAGGTGTGTTACGCTTTATAAACTAATTATAATGTGAGAATAGCTACCTAAGAAAATGGGCTTATGTTTCGTTATATTATGATCTTAGGAACTTTGATTTGATAAAGTGATATGGGAGGCGCGAGTTATTTAGAATTAAAACTAAGACAAATATTTATATTAATAAATAAAATAATCCGTGCCTCTAATACCAAGTGGGAAGGATGTATGTCATCGTCACAATAAGACATCAGCCGCTAAAATGAATGTATCTTTTCGAAGGTCGACGCATCCAGACAAGCGTCATTTGCATATAAATTCTTATCGTAATGATGAGCCCCGCCTGAGTGGAAGAAAAGTCCCGTTTCTTTTAGACGAGGCTGTCTGGCTCGATCAAGGACTACCGACATTACAGACACAAATATCCCCAGGATACACCTTCACTAAGGTTCAACATTTTCCTACCTTCGTGTAGGTAAATGAGAAGACGCCTTTCCCCCCCCNCCCCCCCCCCTTCTGTTTTTTTATCTAAATTGTCCAAGTCTTGTTTATTTTGTTTTAATGGTTTAGACACTCGAATTAAGTGTTAACTGGGTTTGATTGAAAGTAAGTACTTGTTTTATTATTTTAAATATATTGCATGGTTGTGAGATATGACTAAGTTTAGTGGAAAATGGTTCGAGCCCAGGCTCTATGTAGAATAATTTAGCGTGTGCGCATGTATTGACCTTAATCCACAGATACTTTTAAAACGATTGGCCTTAGGGTTGTGTATTTGATCAGATGGACTGCCTTGAGTGGGTTAAGATAGTAAAGATTTTAGTTGGGGATAAACGTTTAAAAAATATAACCATACTGATTTTGCGGCCATCAATGATAACATTTTAATTTATCATTGGTGTGATTTTAAAAGTATTGATAATATTTATGAAATATAGTTGACCTTTGTGGTATTAGATTAAAGTGCTCGTCTCAGGATCCAATGATCATGGGGTCGACTTTTTTTTTTAGCGATAAAAATCTGAAGCACAGCTTATTTTGGAGGGAAAGTAGGACCGTCGGTCTCAAGTAGATTGTGGCATGTACAATACCTTGGAAACTATGTGAAAATATTCGACCCAGCAAAATTTATAGACCCTTTCACTCTAGCCCATAGAAATTCTCGTGTGCTGTTATAATGAGTCGGATCAGAAAGTGCACGTTAAATACCTCAAAAAATAAATAAAAATATCAAACGTAACTTCTTGAGATCACATCAATTGACGTATGTATACATGATAATAGATATAGTAACTTTTGTAGCTGTCAAATAAGGTAGTACTTCATAATGAAAATGGAACTATAGTTTCTCAGCCCTGTACTGTTATAGATCTGTGTTTAGAAAGTGGACATTAATTATTGAGGTAAAGATTAATGGTGCAAAATATATTCGAAATAATCATAGTTGTAAAATTAATTTAAATGTTTTGTACGAAAAAGGTAAAATAAAAAAGCTACTGAACTATACCAAAAGTATTTTAATTTTTTACATTTAATTTAAATGAGAAAAAATGTATTATTAGTGAACACATGAATTATTATAGTTATACAAATCTCTAAACTACTTTTAATCTGATTACCAAGGTTCTTGAATCCACTGTGCTGAGGGCCCGGGGTTCAATCCTCGGTCCCAGCACAGATTTATCTGATTACCAAACCCTTCCTTCACCTCTGACAAGACATCTTGTGAATTCTACCATTACACATTAGCGTAAGTGCGTATAACCCGAACGGGTAGTAAGACGCGGTGCTAATAATAATAATAATAATAATATGAATCCATTCGGGATGGCTGGGTCCCTACATCATTCTTGCCCGTCTGTCTTAAGTAAACATTGTTCTGACCTACTCTTCCCCCTTGTCGGCAAAAATAAGCAAATCCCGTAACCCCCCACCCCCATAAGGTGCTTACGTTATACTTGAACGCCCCCCGTTTCAAGTGTAAATTCAAAATTGCAACATTTCTTCGGTTCCTGACTGTACAGCGATGTGTGCGTCCATTTTATGACCGCGCTACAGGTCGTGTGGTTAATATAGGGGCGGGGCTGTAGCAACAACTGTCTCGTTATTGGCAAACACTTATTCAGTAGCAACAAACAAGCCCGTGTCATTAGCAATTACCTGCCGGTTGCCTTTGAAGGTATGACCAGGCCCAAACTCTTGGACGGCTCCGCTATTTCTGTTCCTGAACACTTTGTTTTGGAGGCGGCAATAATCATGAACTGCGCTTAGCATTACACTACTTTCAGACTAATTGATAATTCCCATCACCGGTGGTGGATTTATGGTTTGAAGGGCCGTAAACGCAACTCCTTTTTGGGGCCATAGTTAATATAATATTAGAAATACTGTATTAAAATGTATTTACAAATTACATAAATCTATTTTAAACGATCCCGTGTTAAACTTTATGGGTATAGTAATAAATTCATGATTATATATTTTAACGTGAGTTTTCAAGTTATATGTCCAGGAAATTTGTACATTACACACAGTTCAATTTTTATAGGAAGAAACTTTTCTGACAGTTATAAATTTTACCGTACTAGATCTTCTTTCACGTATTCATACGTCATGTCATGTAAATTAAATATGTAAATTTAGAAATATATTATAAATATAACTTATATAAAATAACATTAATAGTATGGTAAAATTGTATCAATGTTGACCCCCCAAAAAACCCGTTTTAGTTAAGTATTTCTTCACGTTTCTTCCAACCAAAATTTTACTGTACTTACCTAGAAGTTAAATCTTGTCAGTTTAGTTGTTTATTTTAGCATCGCGTCTCACTACGCATTCAGTTGGTACGCGTATTTACTAATTATTATTATTATTATTATTAGCACCGCGTCTTACTACCCGTTCGGGTTATACGCACTTACGCTAATGTGTAATGGTAGGGTGATTGTGAGATGAAATGGAGGACCTACAGTTTAACGTGGAATCCGAACCACGGTGGAGGCCTGGCATTCCCCACATTAACTAGATGTCTTGTCAGAGGTGAAGGAAGGGTTTGGTAATCAGATAAATCTGTGCCGGAACCGAGGATTGAACCCCGGCTGCCAGCACAGAAGTCTGACACCTTACCCCTAGACCGCCAGGTCACCATCTACTAATTAAACTAATGTGTTAGGGTTAAGGAAGGATGAATTTAGAGGAACCCCATTACGTAAATATCACCCTCAGTAAAACTGACAGGGATTTAAGCCCTGATACCCGCCGCTTAACCTCAACGTCATTGGCAGTCCAAACTAACTCGAGATTAAGGCCTGGTGCACACGGGCGACGTGTTTCATTTTTGCAAGAAGCCAAGTTGATTTGAATGAAGACGTTCACACGGGACGCTAGGTCCGGCGTCAAGTTGGCGTCAGTGGCGCGTCAAAATAATGCACGTGGGTTTCTTTGGGACGCGGTGGTGACGTCGCTCAGCGTCCTGTCAGTCAGTACCTGTGAACGCACAGAGCAGTGCTCACGTACTGTGCGCGTCATAAGGCTGCTCGTGGGAAGTTTGTGTGTGGACGTCCAAAATAGACGCAAGTCACTCGTGTGAACTGCTCCGGGTGTGGTGACGTGGCGTCAACTTAGCGTCCAGAGACAGACAGCAACTCGGTGACGCGGCGTCATTGGACGTGATTGTCAAATGACACGCTTCACCCGTGTCCACCGGGCCTAAATAGTTTAGAACTTTAGACCATTCGAACACCGAATCATGGATATCAGCTTAGTTAAGTGTATCTAAAATACAAAAAAGTTATATCAACATTAGATTTTTGTTCATGAAATAAATAAATAGTTAATTAATACTCATTCTTGGGTAGCGGGGTGGGGGAGATTTGGATGACCCTCAGACGAACGTGGCCAACTTCTGTGCGTATCGCACGTAGGCAACCTATTCCTTCGCCTCTTCCAATCACTGCACTGTAATGGTGCACTTTTATCCATTATTCATGAAAATATATTTAAAAATTAAACCAGTACAGTTTCAGACCCATATCGGTGATCGCATGGTCTAAGACGTCACTCTCTCGTGTTAGGATCGATCACCGTTAGCGCGGTGATTGGGCCTAGAATCCCAACTGTATGTAGTCAGTTTTTACCGAGATGATTTTCCAATCCACCACGCAATCATTTTTACGAAAATTCTACCATCCTCATTCCCTATTTTACCATGATAATTAATGTTAACGTTTAACGCAAACGGGTACCAACTAACCCACGCTGCAAAAATAGACCAATAAAAATTAATCAGACCTATTATTTTTATCTTGACCAAAGTTTGACCATCCTCGTGGCTAAGTGGCTAGAGTGATCACCCGACACTTTGGCTCACTCGGTTGCGTGTATTTCTACTGAGCTAAGTGTCCTGAGTTTGATTCCTGGCACGGCAGAAAAATGAATCATTGGGTATATGTGAGTTTCCCCTTTAATGGTGAGTAATTTAACGGCTGGGAGCTGGATCTTGTGTATGTTATAGATTTAAGCTAGTCTCCAAATCATGTGCTAATATAATCAATCGGTTCAGAAAGGGAATGTTAGATACCTCAAATAATTGAAATGAAAAGGTTAGAGTGATCGATCACAAGTATAGATTAAAGTGGATTGTTTACGGTTGTTGGGGGAAACACTCAACACAATCTTCGTTAAAATCCTCCTGAAGTTATAAAATGACTTGAATTTACGAGACAGTCTATTTTTTTAAATAGTCAAAATAATGATAATAAATCTATAGTGAATTCATTTGGTTTAAAATTGTTTGAGGTGCATTATTATTTTATTCAAAACGTTAGCATTTAATAGTAGAATTGTTAAGTTCAAAGTTTAATATTTTATGTTTATTTTACATATTGTGTGTTTTATGAATTTTTTTGCTATGATTTTTATTTTGTCTCCATTTAGGGGTCTATGACGGTGCAATAGGATTATTAATCGAGCCCTACCGATTGAGCAGCCGCCATCTATTGTCGAAGATATTATCAACTTCTGCGGATAAAGGGTGTCATTATTTAATGATTACACATTTTTAAATGTGTTTTTTTCAATACACGATGAAAGTTTAAAAGTATTGCGAGGAATTTTTTATTGTAAATAGTAAACAAAGGGTGATTTAATAAGATGATTACTAATAAGTAATACTAAATTTCAGAGTAATTTGTTTACTTAAAATGATTGAAATATTTAGTTTGTTTGTTGATTAGGGAAAAACCCCATTAATACATGGTTTCGGTGCTTTGATTTACGACTAGCAACGCCATATATATTGCACCACCAATAGGTGACCTGGTGGTCTAGGGGTAAGATGTAGAACTTCTGTGCTGGGGTTCGATCCTAGGTCCCGGCACAGATTTATTTGATTGCCAAACCCTTCCTTCCCCTCTGACAAGACGTGTATTAATCACAACTTGTGAGTTGAGGCCTCCACCGTAGTTCGGATTCCACGTTAAACTGTAGGTCCTTCATTTCATCTCACAATCACCCTACCATTTCACATTAACGTTAGTGAGTATAACCAGAACGGTTAATAAGACGAGGTAATAATAATAATAATAATATAACATATTTAGTACCATTTGAATTATGCTGTTTTTCAAAATACACGCGTAGGGGTACGGCCAGACTGGGCGAGGGGCTAAAATATAAAATTGAACACATTGGTCGTAATGAGAGGGGCCAGACTGGAGTGACGCGCTTGAAAGATAAAACTGGTTCTATTTTTCAATCGCGCGCGCTCGAGCCGGAAACAGTCTAGTTTACAGGCGCTAGGCAATATTATTGTACGTTGGTCCATTGAGAGCTAAGAAAACTTATCAAGACATGGTATTGACCTTTTTATAGTCATCGATAGGTTTAGCACACTTGCTACTAACGGCCTAATTTAATTGTTAAGACCATAAATTATATATATATATATAAATGATCTGTTAAAATACTTCAATATTATAATCAAAGTAGGCCTTTACAAATAAGAATCACCATTAGCATGGAGAGAGGATGGGAAAACCACAACAATAAATCACTTGTCAAATACACCCCTCAGTTCACTGAGCCAAGATTCGAACCTTTGTCTTCGCGTTAACAACTATCTATAGCTATCTGCTAACCACGTGCTCGCTCGCCAGTTTGGCCACCCAGTCGCTCATTCGCTCGCTTGTCAGTCTGGCCGAACCCTAAACCTTCGAAATGAACATTCAGGCTTAAATGTTCATTCGATTAACCTATAAATGTAATTAATATTTAGCACTGCGTCTTACTACCCGTTCGGGTTATACGCTTTAAGTACTAATTACGCTAATGGAATAGGAATTGGGAAGGTTTAATTAGAGGAAGTGAACCCGCATTTGCGTGGAGGGAGAGTGGAAAACCATTTAGGAAAAACCACCCCCAGTTCACCCGACCAAGATTCGAACCTCGATCTCCCCGTCCTCAGCGGTCGAGCTCAACACGACAAGCGCGTTAGCCAACTACGCCACCGAGGCGGGTCTATAAATGTAAATTCATTTAAAACTTATCACTTATACTACAATAATAGTAATAAAAAAAAGACCAAGACTGTTGATAAAATTAATGGAGAATAATAATAATAATAATAATAATCTTTGGTGGTCGCATGGTCTAAGGCGCTACTCTCGCAGTAAACTAGACTGCCGATGATGGGTAGATCGAGGTTCGAATCTCGGTCGGGGGTACTGAGGTTTTCTCCAAAATGGTTTTCCCCTATTCCTCCACGCAAATACGGGTACACTTCTAAATATATATTTCCTCATCGCTAACATTACTAGCGTAATTAGTACATAAGCGTATAACCCGAATGGTTAGTAAGACGCGGTGCTAAAAATATATATGTAATAAATAACTTCTTGTAGTCAGTCATTTTGGTGTTAAGGTGACAAACAGCACTTATTAATCAACTTTAAGAGGCCCAACTTATTTTTGATTCTGAATTATATGAGATTGTTTTCAATGTGCACCTCCGAGAGGTGATCAAGTTCCCGGTCCAGACAAGGGCAGGGGAAATGAAAAGTGGCGGTGGCTGACGGGGGACGGAGGGGGTACAAACACCTAGACCAAAATAAAATAAGAGAACACGCAGATGGAGTGTTATTGAAGATAGAGAGAAAGAAAAAATAATAAAGTTTGAGAAAAGTTTGGTGGATAACCGGCAGGGTTGGACAAGTGGTTAGCCCACCTGCCTTGGATTAGGAGGGGGCGAAGGAGTGGGGGTAGAGTCTGATATTAACCAACCACGTAGGTGTTAGATTAAGGTAAACATACGTCACTGATTTTCGAGGACAGTCCCAGGAATAAAACTAATGTTTCAGACTATTTTGTTCCCGATTATGTCTCCACGTCATTGTGGCCAACGTCGAATATTTCTCACTAATTTTGAATTTATTATTATGTTTTTGGTTCTACCTGTATTCGAAGTTCTGTAAACAATGCTTTTGTTTCCTGTACAATACCTAATTTATTGACACTGTTCAATAAAACGAATATAAAAACATGTCTTTAAGGCGTATTATGTAAAATTTATATTTCAATTACCTTCTCCGGCTTTGACTAGTGATTTTAAAATGACGGTTCCCGAAAATCTCAAGAAAGCAATGCTCACTTTAGGTTAGATTCCTCCTTTCTCCCGACACATCGTGGTTTTATAACATCATTCTCGAGGTTAATGCTGGGGGAGCTACTTTAAAATTCATCCTCATCCTGTCCCCTTAGTTTAAAAATGCATGACGTCAGTAACAACCAGTTGTGACATCGGATGTAAGAATGTAAAAAATGCTGATCACAGCCTGAAACCTACTTCGGTGGCCGTATGGTCTAAGGCGTCACTCTCGTGTTAGATTAGACTACATACGACAAGGAGATCGGGGTTTGAATCTCAGTTGGGTGTACTGAGGGCAGATTTTTCACGCACATGCACGTACCCTTCCTATAAATTCAACCTTCCTACTCTCTAGCTCATTAGTGTAATTAGTTCATGTGCGTAAAATCTGAACAGGTAGAAAGACATTGTGCTAAAAAAAAAATGCTGGAAGGAGGCTGAGGGAAATGGGTAAATGAAACTACCAATAAATGGGGAATGAAAGAGAAAACGTTATGAAAAGGTGCAAAGAGAGAAAACTGGACAGGATAATTTAAAATAAATATGATCGTAATGAAAGAGAAAGACGTAATAAAAGACGGAGGCGTCCTAGGGGAACAGCAACAAAATGGGCGTCATTAACTACTCTGCAAGAAAACGTGTTTCATTTTTTTGTCCCCCTCCTACCCGCTTGTTCTTGTCCCGGGTTCGAACTGGTGCTCATCTCTTAGTCTTGATCTGAGCAATTTGTTCGCTCCGAGGGAGGGCAGACCTCACGTCATGCAGGACGAGAAGCAAGTCGGGTCTGCCTGTCCCCCAAGCTGGGGAGGAACCAGGATCGTTGGGGTAGAGAGATGATCATGATGATGATGATGTTAGCTGGTGCTCTCTCGACTCGTCTTACCCCGCAGTCATCTACACTCCCGCTACACGTTGACTGCCAGATCTTTATACCATTCGCTTCTACTCATCCCGGTGCTATTAGGCCTTCCTTTCAACATTCTTTTACGTTTGAAGTAGTCCGCTCTATGAACACTCAAAATAACAAACAGGAGAAACCAAAACTAGGTGAAACTGTGCCTGTGTTTAATTTTTTTTTCTCCACTGAGGTGGGAACCCAAGTTAAAAGCAATATTTTGGTGATGTTAAAAGTAAAAAAAAAGTTTTTGGACAAAATAAATTAAATAACATTTCAGTAGATGTAATATTTTGTCTAATTTTCTACACAATAATGGCATTTGAACATGAACTCTTTTAATTAAATTCCAGAGTGCTCGTGACAAATAGTCAAGAGCTGTTAAGATCACAATGGGAAGAAAACTAAACTAAAAGTATCTACTAGAACAATGTTTTATTTATTGAGTCCAAAAATAATGTTTTGCTATAAAAACTGAAAAAATATTAGCCTCAGCTCGTGTCCCCTTCCATCCCAATTTAACTTGTAAACAAAAACTTTGTATATGTTTGTATTACCCATTTTTACTACTAATTGCGAGGTTTAACCATCACACCTGCAATTGAACCCTTCATCTACTCATGTTATAGCTTTTTTTTTAGCACTGCGTCTTACTAACCGATCGGGTTGTACACTTGTGTACTAATTAAGCTAATGGTTTAAGGATGAGGAAGGTTTTATTTATAGGAAATGCACCTGAATTTGTGTGGAGGGATAGTGGGAAAACAATATGGTTAAAACATCCTCAGTACACCCGACCGAGATTCAAACCTCAATCTCCCCGTCATCAGCTGTCTAGTCTCCTGTGAGAGGAGAGCCTTAGACCATCTGGCCACCGAAGCGGGTTGGTATAGCTTATAAGATAAGGTCATAGTGTAATCCGTCAAGATAAGTGCTACCGTTTAGGGTAAACGGAGTGTATATGTCATCTTTCTTCGGCTCAATGTTTTAAGTACAAGAATGTCTAACGTTAAGAAGGCATTTTCACTGAGACCTAACAAACAATCGCTCTAAATCGAAGAAAAATAGTTTAAAATAAATTTAACAAGTGTCTTAAAGATAGCCAAACATTTAAATTCTTACTAAACTTGGTACATAAATAGTAGGCCTACGAATCTTTTAAAGCACATTATATTTGTATACTTAATCTCTTTATATTAAGATCAAAGAACCCAAAGTTTTGAAAGATGAGTGTTTGCGTCTATAAAGCAACTCGGAGAATTAGTATACACTACTCAGAGAAGGTTGAAGAGTTAGTAAAAGTTAATATTATTATTTGAGTTTTGAGGGGCATCGGCTCATAGAGGTATTAGTGCCGTTAGTTAAAAAAAACCTCTATAAGCTCAGAATATTTCTTTAATACAATAATGTTTGATACTTATTTTGTTCTTGAGGCTCATATCACCCAGTCCAGTTTTTTTTACATCCATTACTGTTTCCAGCCTGTGACCTGGGTAAGTTTTTTATTCAATCCATATATTTTCCACTGCCGGCTTGCTAGGCCTGTCGTAACTTAAGGCTGCGGTCACTTTGGATGCAAGCTTGCGCAAGTAAACTGTATGCGCGAGCGTGTGCAAGCTTGCACAAAGAAACAAAATTCGAGTAAATCCATCTAAGCCCATGGTGGAGCGCCCGAGCTGGTCACACTGAGTGTGAACTGGATGCGCAAGCTTGTACAAAGAAACAAAATTCGAGTAAATCCATCTAAACCAGTGGTCGCGTGCCCGAGCTGGTCACACTGAGTGTGAACTGGATGCGCAAGCTTGTACAAAGAAACAAAATTCGAGTAAACCCATGGTGGCGCTCCCGAGCTGGTCACACTGAGTGCGAACTGGATGCGCAAGCTTGTAAAAGCTTGTGCACGTGCAACCGCGGATCAAATAAATTTGTTTCTTCGTGCACGCTTGCTGTATCGACGTGAGAGTATTTCCCTTGTGTTTTCAAGAGGTGATAGTTTTGTGTTTGTGTTTGTGTTTGTGTTTTGTGTTTACGACGGAAATGGATATGCTAATAGCATGCGTTGAAGCAAGAAGTACCATCTGGGATGCCTCTTCTAAGAACCATAGCAACAGAGGCATTATAAAGAAACTGTGGGCGGAGATAGGAACCATATTGGATATTCCAAGTAAGTAATGATAGATTTGAAAAGTGGTGAAATTTTTTTATTTCAACCCAATTATTATAGTTTTAACTATCACAAAAATCATAAAATAATATAATTACCTATTGAATAGTTATGCTTCATTATGAGTAGTTAGCCTATGAAAGTTTGAACAATGTTTGGGTTATTTGGTATTGAAGTAGTGTTTAAAAGCATCTCTGATTTTAATTGCATTTTCAGTAGCTCTATTGTATCTACGCAAGTCATCATTTGGCCGGTAGTCTCGAAGGAGCTGTGTTTGGTTTTGTGCAACATAACTATCCACTCTCTATCAATAACAATGTAATGCAACAAACCCACACATTTCAGAATCACGTCTACATTAGCCGGCATACACTGAATTTCAGTTTTTAGAACTCGCTGTATTCATCATCATCATCATCATCTCTATTCTTAAAATAATCGTTAACCCATTCTTCTCTAAATGGCTCTTCACCCATTATTAAAAATTTCAACACACCATTTTTCAACACAAATTCTTCTTCGTCCGATGACTCCATCTTGACAGCTCGCTGGAGTGATTACTTGCACCGAGTTGCAACCAATGTGACCACTTTGTACATGTGCAAGCTGCTTGCGCACATTTGTGCAACCTAATACTTGCGCAAGCGTGCATCCAAAGTGACCGCAGCCTAATACGCTTCATAATCTAAGGTAAGACTAGGACAGGCACAACATACAGTCACCGCCCGTCAATTTATCAATATGAAAGGGTAAACCCATATTTTCATCAATTATTATAAATTTCCGACCATGCTGGGAATCGAAACCGGAACCATCAGCTCAGTAGACAGACACGCTACAAAGTGAACTAAGGTGACAGACCCAGTCTAGGTATCAGGTCGTAAACCTCGTCTTAAAATTGGCCTATGCATAAATTACACATTTTCAGTGCTCTATTTATTGTCGTACTTAATATGTTTTAAGCTTTTATTAGAATTATTTGTGATCTTTAGGAAAGAAGAGTTCTTCACTTGCCCCCACCCCCTTTCCTACTTCCCCCACCCTCTACACTTATATCTTGGGTGCACCAATGAAGTAAGCATGTATGTAAGTCGAACAAACAAATGTTTTGATCCATCTTTAAGTAAATTATTTGGAAAATTGTTTGAAAACAGTATTTGTAAACTTTGTTCTGAAACAGTTTCTAGATGTTTCCAAAGTGTTTATATTTAGGCTGGAAGGAAGAACACCAAAAAAAGCACAACTAAACAAAGCAAAGTGCTTTTGCCTTAAAGCAAAACATTTTTGCTTCCGAGCAAAACTTTTTACTCTAAACCGCTATGAATTGGCTAAAAACACGTTTGTTACAAAAACAAAATAAAAAATGCAGAGCAAAACAAAGCATTGACGGGAAGATATCCTGCAGTCTTTTCCCACACTACGTAGTGAAACAATGTCTGACGAAGACGTCGCTGTGGTAATGTGGTAGTGGTTGTCGAATTCTGAACAACATCCTAAGAGAAGTTGTTGGGTGCACACGATAGATATGAAGAGGATGAAAGAGAACACTATAAAGTTGTTTGCGAATGAACTGCGACGGGATGAATATTTTTTTAAACTTTGCCTGTCCCTGTCAATCAGCAATACTGGCCGTGCACGTACTGCGAGAAAGATTGTACATTGTTGAGAGGACTGGCGCATGCGCAGACAGAAATGTTTTCCCTCCCCGTGTTTAGGTCCGAAGCATAATTATGTGAGCTTTGTTATGCTTAGTTTTGCTATATGATGATTTTGCTTTTTGAATGATGCCGAAATAATTTGCTTTAAACCGCTTTTGATTTTTGAATAACTGGTGTGTGGCGGTTCCATTTGAATACATTGAAATAATGGTTTTGAGGCAAAATAAAGCATAAACGCTATTGCTTTGTTTTGCTGTGCTTTTTTGGTGTGCACCCAGCCTAACAAACAAAGGCAAACAGTTTGCAACAACGGGAAACAGAGCTACCCACATTGTTTGCAAACAACTAACACAATGTTCCGCATCCAGGCTTAAATACTAAAAACAAATCCCACCAATTTTTCCCCCCCGATTTCAATTAATTCCTATTCTATTTACAAAATTGCACACGAAGCGCCTATAACTCTTTTTTAAACTTATTTATCACTGGTAACCTTTCACCGATTTAATTTAAAACATCCCGTTTTTTTATAGTTTTCATACGTCACATTCCACAATAGTGTTTTGGCATGAAATGTTTCTAACAGTTTAAGCTTTTTTGTTTCAGTTATCCAAGACATGACGAACTAGAATGAAACGGAAAAATAAGCTACTGAAATGCTTTGTGTGAACATCATAACACTAAAGACCTACGTAGCTCGTTGCCGACAATGTTTGCAAACGCGCTCAGACACGCCAACTTTGTTTCTAGTAACCCATTTGAAATGAAGGATGAGAGACATTGTTTCCTCTTTGGGAAACGCAAAGGAAACACGGAAACTTGTTTGCAAACAGTTTTTCCAACATATTACAAACTATTTCCTAAAAAAACTATAAAACATTTCGGAAACAGAAAAATGTTTCCCATTGCGTACACTACACTATACTTGAAAGCAAAATTGCGAAGAAGATAAGTTGTCTATCACCCCGTTCTTTAGAAAGGCTTTGGATAGCTTTGTCATTCCCCGTTTTTTACTAGAAGCCAACATTTATTTCGATGAATATTCCGAAACGCAATGCTTTAGGTAGAAAATAAAACGTTGGCAGACTTGCTTTAGTGGGTTGCGTCACTATCCGGTCACCTTGTCTTCTTGGCGTATAATAAAGACCTTGAGAATGCAGCCAGCACAGCTTTATTTTACATTTTTGTATGCAACGCGCTGTCGTCATAAATATAGGTAGACGATATTTTGTTTCTAAGTTGCGCACGCTATTGTCTTATTCATGCAAACACACACGCTCTCCAATTAACGTGTCTGACGTGTATTAATCACGTTGACTTGTTTTAATTTTTTACACAAGTTGTTTGCAATAATTACTCGGATAGCACGGCAGAAAATGTACCTCAAACTATCAAATTAACATATTAAAAATAAGCAGTGGTCAGGGGCTGCAAGCAAGGGGGAGGAAGGTTAGGGCCGGGCCTCAAATAAGATAGTTTTCGGGAGGTAAGGGGCTTCCCACTCTTGGAAATTTTTTAAATTTTCCATGACTTGAAAAGCTAGAAGCTTTAGAAGCTATATTGAGATATATTTTGTATGTGTAGTACTGTATTCTTTAGATTTATTTCTTTGTCACACTTTACAACAGGCATAATAAACCCACGGGCCACAATTTAAGATTGATTGCAGCCCGCGGAACTTATTATGAACCATCAAATAATTTGACAAAGTTTGAAGGATTATGACTTGTGAGGTTGGTGTACCGAATTTGTGCTCATTTTTAGACATTGATCAATTTCAAAAAATTGTTGAATTTGCGCGGCAAATATATGCATTGTTTGGCAGCAGATATGTGTCTTATTTCCTCAAATGAAAATAAAGACACCCGAAAGATCTCGACTTACCTATATATATTTTGTAAACAATTATAAAAATGACTTCGGCAAAGGATTTAAATCCTGACATTAATACCATTGTTTCAAATAAAATGTTTCAAATTTTTACAAAAAATACAGTTTTAGTCTTATTGATATATTGAGGGGGCGCTTCTCTTTTATTTTTTTTAGTAATAAGATACTAAGTTGAAATTCTTTTGACTTAAGAAAATGACAATACAGTTGTTTTTAAATGTGGCCCCCTCAATAATTTTAATGTTCAATGTGGCCCTTATCATCAAACGTGTTTAACACGCCTTCGAAGCGTGGGTTAGAAAATACAAACAAATTTTGCTGTCAGTATTTGTATCTCAGCCTAGAGCCGAAACAATTTTACCGATCGTTCTGAAACTTGGCATCTAGGGTTTTAATAAGGTTAGCCAGAGGGTATTTTGGAATTAGATATCCAACCTTAAACTTAAGGGTAGCTTGCCTATGGGAGAAAAGAGAAACAAATACTATTATAGAAATCGTCTATAACGATTTTGATTAAAATTCGTATCCGGGCACTGTTCAACATTACAAACAAAATGATGCCTCTAAATTTTCCGGGAAAATTACTTCGATGGTAGTTTATATAGGTTAATATCTTCAATTAAGACAATATCTTCGAAACTCTTAGAGATACCAAATTACTTACCATTGGAAAGTTGTAGTACTAATAAAAATAAGAAACCTTTATTTTAAATATAATTTTTTAAACTAATAGTTTCCGGGCGATTGGCAAATATATATTCTTAAAATGAGGTATGGGAAATGAGGGGTGATTGTTATGTATTTCCCCCCTCAAAATGTTTCTGTTACAGTGTGTATTATTTCATTTAGGATTTTTGGTGGAAATCGATGGTCTTTTTTTCCCCCATTATATTTCTGCAACAATGTTATTTATCTGTGACAAAAGTGTCAATAAGTATTTCCCTTATGGCTTCAATATTTTATTCCTCTTGCACACAAAATTTTAGTATTTTTTATCCAGACAATCTACAAACAATGTTTTACTATAAGTTGGTGAAATATCAATTTTTTATTTAATTAAGAAAAATATAAATTGTACAATTAGGATATTTTTGTATCATTCTAAGACGCAGGGATTTTTTTAAAAGAAGCAATTTGTTTCAAGGAAATTAAGACGGTTGATAATCCTACACTACCGCAGTCATGTTATAATATTTTTATTTCATTATATGTATATAATGTAACACTGTATTAAATATACAAGAGTATCAATTAATTATTAGTATTCAATATTTTTTAATAGATTGCCTTATACCGATAGTAATGTTGTCCATCCAGGTAGCATTTTTTAAAATAATTCTACATATTTATGGGGAAACAATTCTATTAACTCTATTTAATTCGTTTATTTAAAGCAAATAAATAACATAATATTCTCCCTGTTATCCTTTCTTCATAAAATAAAATATAAATTCTGACAAAGTCAACCATTCGGCGTTGCCAAATTTTGCCATATTTTATTGAAGTCACTCAAATGATAGCACTTTTGCATAAAAGAAAGAAAATGTTGCTGCTATTATAATAAGCCTGCATACCCTTAGGGAATAGAGCTTAGAGACTGTCTCAGCATGTAATACACTCAATTTTTAAAAATTAAAGAAAAGTTAGTCTACAATCCAATTTAAATAGGAACGACTATTAAAGCTACTTTTATATTTGCTGCCGTATGATAGTACTTGTCAGATTTAAATTGACCTCTATGGGCGTCAGATAAGTGTGTTAGTTAAACAATAATTTAGAAAATCTACACTCATGTATTTTGAATACACATGGGAAATATTGGAGGTTGGGGTCTTAACCCCCAAGTTTCAAAGCCCCTGAAAGTATATATTATTGGTTGATAATTCTCACCAAATAAAAAAATATATTAGGTCTTCCATTTCTCCCTCACATGCCTGTTTATTCTCACTCTTTCTTTAACTACGTGCTAACCACAGCGGCGGACACGCGAACTAGACGACAGGTTTATCCAGTATGATTTGCTTGTGTCAGGGAATCCCAACAGAATGTAAATAGTGTGTTTTCCCTAAATGGTTCATACACTCCTTTAAGACGATTGCAGGTTACATTCACACTTTTTTTTTTTACCAAATAGTTATACATCTTTTATTCACGTGGATGTTAAGACAGTTATTTAAAAGTGGTACTTTAATGATCCTTTACCAATGGCACAAATGGTTAAAGTATCTGATTGTCAGCACTGACAACCTACGAATATAAACATGACATATACTTACTTGTACTAAAACGTGTTAGTAAAAATGTGAAAATAAAATAATGAAATGGTTACAAAATACGTCGAGCTCTTTCAAATATGTCACGTAGAAAATCTCATGGACAAAAACTTGCCATTTTGATAAATGCTTGAGCAAATAAAAAAAAAAAATCTTAAAAAAAAACATGATAGATTAGCACGTTTAATATGTTGTAGACATTTAATAATACGTATTAGGCCTAACCCTCATTTAACATGCAACTTGTTGCAACATTCTAGTTTAGTTGCACGTTGTTTCTTTCTTTTTTCTTCTTCTTTTTTTTAATGAAAATTATAGCCTTTTCCTCTTCCGTCTCTGAAACACGGCCAATTATTGTCCCAGCCCTAACCACTTATATACCCACGTATGCAGTTGTGCCTAAGGATAGGAACGGTAAACCTCTTGCAAGGTGGTCATGCAGTTTCTTTCTCGCCAGACACAAAACAACAAGAAAAACAATCATCGATAATGAGAATTTGAAAAAAAAGAAAAAAAGTAAAAGCTGCTACAACGATGTGTTATTGTTCTTATTAGAAACCACACTGCCTTTACTACCCCCCCCCCTCCCCACCCTGTACGCACCTTAATCCGGGTTGATCCAACAAATCTACCCATAATGCAAATGGAACATGTTTATGCATTCAAACTTTTAAATTTTACTTTGAAAAAGTAATTTTGTTTAATGACCCCCGTACCCCTAAAACTGCATATAACTTAAAATAAATACTAAACATAATTGTTAAAATGTTATCAATTTTTTGATTTTATTATGTTTGCTTATAATAACTAACGCGCACTTTCTGAACCGACTCAATATATCAACACATGACAAATACCCTAACTTCATTCTAGAGCAGACACATCACCCAATCACCGTTGATTTAGCCAATGTGTAACAGAAAACCCAAATTTCACCAATGATGAATCTAGCTCAGGACCCTTAGCTCAATCTTAAGACCGAGTGAACTGAGGTATTACACTAAAAGTAAATTACAATGTTGATTTGAAAAGACACAACTACAATTAGTAGGTTAAATTTTCTGCAGAACAAATAACCGCCACATCTTTTATGACAAGCTAACTTATATTTTATTGCACGAGTGTTTAAAATATTTTATATGTAATATATAGAATTTTTATACCATTAGTTCACAAGCAAATTTATTTTTACTATTATTTTGAAGAAAACTGCTTAGCTAAAATTTAAAAATAATAATTGTATTAATTTAATGGCATCATGAATTTAGTCAAGTTAATATGTCTAATATCTCTCGTTTAGAAGAACGACACTAACTAGGCAAGTCAATCAACTATGAGCAAAAATGATCTTAAAACAACTTTATCTCGGCCACGATAATGAGGTGTCGAAGCACTTGAATGTATCCGGTAAGCCATGATCAGATGTACTGAAGATATCCACAATGGTGCGTTGGACATTTGGCGCAATCTGGGATTATCCTTGCTGAAACACATGGATCGTTTGGACCAGGCTGCTCACGAGACGTTTCTCACAGTTATGAAAACACTTGTTAATCTTCCATAATGGGTTTGTTTACTCCTGACCCTCGGTTATTTATCCAGTGTATGTTCAATCGCCTGCTAATTATATAAGGTTCGGTTATATTAGTTTTGCGAAACTGAATGGAAATTGCCTGATGGCTTGGCTAGGTTATGTTATTGTTTAAAAAATGGTACCGTATATATAGATACTATTTTTGTAACACTAGCATAGAGCTGCACAGGGTTACGTAGCTGGTACTGGGCAGAAGTGGTATCGGGATCGACTTGAGGCGCAGAGCAAATTATACTCGAGATGGTTCAAGATCGAACAACCACGAACGTGACCACATGGAGTAATAGTTCGGTCGTGGTGCTGCGGTGTGGATAGGAACAGGGAGAACTGCCACACTATCTTTTCCCTGGAAAACCCCTTTTGTCAAGGGAGCAAAACCAATTATGGCTCTTCCTGGAGTAAACAATTCTGGAGGTAAACTAGTCCCCCTTTCGGACCTCCGGGTGGGGACTACTTCAGGGGGAGTGATCAACAAAGAAAAGTTATCAAATAAAGCTTTCTCTTTCAGCATACGAATATAGAATGTAAGGATGATGAGAGGGGCTAGGAAACTGGGAAAATTTGAAAATGTAAACATGTGTTGTGGTATGAACATTGTGGGTTTAAGTGAAGTCTGGTGGAAATATCAAGGGGAAATAGTTTCTGGAAATTACACAATGTTCTATTCAGTTTGAAAGAGTGCAGAAAAAGGAGTGGCAATAATGATGAAAAATGAAGGGGTGAAAAGTGTTACTAAAGTGACGGGTCACAGTAATAGATTAAGGTTTGTGAGATTAAGCGCTGAACCAGTTGATATTTTGATAGTACAAGTATGCATGCCAGCAACCGACCACAATGATGTCGAGGTTGAAGAAATATATGATGAAATGAAAGTAATTAATTATTCAACATGGCAGAACAGAGAAAGTGAAAACCATCATCATGGGTGATTGGAATAGTGTGGTTGGAGAAGGGCGTGAGTGGAATATCTTAATGCCACATGGAGTGGGAAAGAGAAACAACATAGGGCAGATGCTCATCTAATTCTCCAGCGGAATAGACTGGTTGGGACTAACACATGGTTAAAGAAACGGAAGACAAAACTATACAAAAGGAAGCGCCCAGGAGACATCAGCAGGTACCAAATAGACTACATTCTTTTCAAACAGTGATTTAGGAATGAAGTGAAGGATGTGAAGACATTGCCAGGTGCCATTATCGATTCTGACCACAGCCTGCTGGTGGAGTAAATTAAAACAAGAATGAAAAATATCAGGAAAACGAGCAAGAGAAAACCTAGGTGGGACTTAGAAAAATTAAGACGAAAGATTGTTATTGTGAGAAATTCAATAGAACGAAAATTAAGTGAGGTGACAGAAGAAAGTATAAGTGCGGAAGGGAAGTAGAATATTGTTAGGAATATTTTTTTGACAATGCTAAATGACAAGGTTGTAAAAGTGCATGAAAGCCTTCGGTAGCAACATAAATGCTTCAGAAAATGAAAGAAAGAAGGAAACGGGAAAGCGCCACAAAAAATAATATAGGAGGCTAAGCAAAGAGTTAAGGAGAGAAACAAACAAAACAAGGAAATACTATATAGAGAATATATGTGATGAGATTATCGAACTGTAAAGAAAAGGAAGGTATGGCCTCATGTACTATAAAGCAAAGGAACTGGGAAAGAATGAAAACAAAGGTGTGTAAACAATAATAGAAAACCTCAAAGGTCAGATGGTGACGGATCATAAAAGGTTCTTATGATTTGGGAAATATATATATAGAAGAACTGTAAGTCAAGGAAAATCAACCAGGCAACCTAAGGTTTGAAGCATAAGAAGAGGTAGAAGAAGATGAAAAAGGACCCAGCATTTTAAAGAGTGAAATGGAGAGAGCCATAAAGGACATGTGAAAAAGGAAATCTGTTGGAGATGACGAAATACCAGATGACCTGAAGTAATTGGAAAATAACGGATTAATGGCGCTGGCAAAGCTGATAAATAGGATCTACGAAACAGGAGAATGGCCTAAGAACTTTCTAGACGTAATCATGGTGGCTCTAAAGAAGAATAAACAAAGGAATGCAGTGACCACAAAACCATAAGCATAATTTCTCATTCGGGGAAGATCGTGGCAAGAATACTCAACAGTCGAATGGAACATAAAATAGAACGCGTGAAGGAAGAAGAACAATATGGATTCAGAAAATAAAATGAAACCAGAGATGCCATAGGTATGATGAGAATAATTTAAGAAAGAGTGCTAGAAGTCATGAAAGAAGTCTACATTGGTTTCATCAACTCGTAAAAGGCATGAGATAGAGTGAAATGGAAGAAACTGGTGTAAATACTCAAGAAGATCAGTATCAACTGGAGAGACAGAAAGCTGATAGTGAATCTGTACCTGGGACAGCGAATGAAGATGAGTCTGAATTATGGAGAGACCAACAGCGTATAGAAAGAAAGAGGAGTGAGTCAGGGATGCTGTTTGTCAGCCAGTCTGTTCAACTTGTATGGCAAGTGGCTAGTCAGAGAAGCCCTAGAGGGACGTGGCAATTTACAGATAGAAGGAGGCGTGATCAACACAATAAAATATGCAGATGATCTAGAATTGCTGGCCAAAAATATAAAAAGAGTTGCAGGAAATGGTGGAATGGCAGGTGGGTGGAGATAGGGAAAAGATTTGGTATGGAGATCAACAATGAGAAGTAAAAACTGATGGCAATTTAAAAGAAATAAAAAGCCGCTTAAAATCAAAATTGAGAAACAGGATTTTAAAAACATAGAGCAGTTCAAGTACCTGGGAAGTCTGCTGACAAAAGATACCTACTGCACCAAGGAAACTAGGTTAAGAAAGGAATCTTTCAATAAGAAGACGTTACTGCTTATTAGCAAGTTGAGTTTGGAACTGAGGGGAAAACTTAGGAAATGCTATATTTGGAGCATCGCACTGTATGGAGCAGAAATTTGGACTCTCATGAAGATGAACAAGAAATAATTGGAGGGCTTTGAAATGTGGTGCTGGAGAAGACTTGAGAAAATCAGGCGGCTAGACCGGGTGACTAATGAAGAAGTCCTAATAAGAGTAGCTGAGTAGAGAAAAATGTTGGATGTGATTATTCGGTGCATAACAAACTGGATTGGACACAGCCTTAGGAAGAACTGTCAGGTACGCATCGGAAGTAATAAAATTGTGAGTCTAATATGAGTAAAATAATTTTTTAGAGTTGAATGTATGTGTCGTTTTATTTTATCGGTATTCGTTTGTCAGGCATGATTCCGTTTGAGTCAGTGGTCAATTAATTGCTTCTCGTGAAATATCACTGTTCGTGTGAGGTCACTGAAACTCGGGTAGTATCTCCACTGAGTAGCAAAGTATAAAATAATAATTATAATAAATTTGACTGTGTGAGAAAAATGAGTGAGTCAATATCGGTGGTTATAGCCCACAAGCTCATTGGTAGCAACTATAAACCGCGGAAGTATCAGATGGACGCAGTATGGCGTGGGGAACCTTTGATGAAATAAGTAACCGAGTTTATGAGGAAAAATGCAACAACAATGCAAAAAGAAGAGTTTAGTGAGAACGATGGCTAGGCAATAGCCGTTCTTATATCATCCCTGGAGAACGGAGAGGCTCTGAATGGTTTGACTTGCACCACAGCAAAATAAATATATGACAAGTTTAGTGTCATTCACCAGAAGAAGAGTGGAGTGGTGATGAGGATTTTTTGATCTAAAAATGGCAGAAGATGAGCCAGTAACAGTGTGTGTGTCCAAATATATGAGACTTGCCAATGGAATTGAAGATCAGGGTGAAAAGTTGTCCAACAACATGAGGATGAGGGGGATAATCAGTGATCTGGGACCACGCTATCAAAATTTCAAAACAGTGTGGTAAAATATAAGAGAAGGAAGAGACTTGAACAGATTGTTAGCAAGTCTGCGACAGAAAGAAGACCAGCAGGACAAGCAAAGTGAACTAGATAGTGGCACGTTTGCTTCCCGAAAAGTCAAATAAAGTTCAAGTCCTTGGACAAGTAATAGCAAGAACAAGGACAGCGATTAAATTGAAGACTCAAAAAAGGTAACAAAATGTCATAGCTGTGGGCAGGTGAGACACTGGCATCGTGAGTGTCCAGAGAATTAGAATAAAACGTCAGTTGCATCCATGGTACTGTCAAGTGGAATTACAAAAGTAGATTTGTCAAATTTTTTGAAAGACTGAATGTAGTGAAAATATATGGCGAGTGGGAGTGTTAAAAAACAGTGGCGTATATCTAGGGAATATTTTTGTGTCACTAGAATAAATATAGTAATATTTCCCCTTTTTCTATACTGTTACGAGCATTGCGTTGCTCAGTTGGCTTCTATTCGTTTTCGGTGAAACAATGTGAATTTATGTTCGTTGTATCCATGCTAATGAAAATAATCTTTTCTTAAATAAACTTAATAATCTCTTTCATACCATTTGATTAAAACAATTGAAAGGATTCGCTTGATTGTTATGTTAGGTTAGGTTACATTATGTTAAGCTGGTTCTACATAAGCTAAAGGAATATTTGTGTCTATCTTTAGTCCATACGTTCTATCTCGATTGATGCGAAATGACATCCCATTTACTTATTAAAACTTCGCCAAACGTCCTACATAGATTGCTCCGAACGGGTAGATTTTTGAGGAAAGGTGTTAAACGTCCCGGGGCTTCGCAACGAGACAATTCTTCCTTTCTCCAGGTGAATGATGATGCAGTTACGGTCATGTCACCAATGTTACAGTTCCTAAGTTGATGGCCTGTTTTCTCAAGAACAATTAATGATATTTATTTGAAATTTTTACCATAATTTACTATATTTCTATTGGATATTTAATTAGATCAGTTTTTTTAAAACTATTGACAACTACAAAAAAAAAGTCTGGTATTATGGTTTATAAATTTTGCGGGCTCATTTATTATTATTACTATTATCATAATTAGTATTTAAAATTAATATGCTATAAGTTGTCTTATCTTATAATAAACACCTGGAGAAAATTTTATGCGAATATATTTGATGAATTCTGAAAAAATGGGTCATTTATATAAAAAAAATAAAGTTTCACAGTTCAAGTCTATAGTTATATTCTCACTTTTACTATATAATATACTAGACCCTT
>CABEEJ010004706.1:0-28200 GCA_901482245.1 Timema douglasi | reverse complement strand
ATTTGGATGCCCCTAGAAGTTATTTAGAGTGGTCTTCACCTAGAAATATTTTTTAAATGAGATATCTTAACGTTTTTTAAGAGATCTTCCCAAACAAATGTTTGAAATTTTGAAGCCTATGAAAGATATTTGTAATCAACTTAGCCTAAAATCTTTTTGAAAATTAGATGGCTTTAAAAGCTAATTGGAGTAAGCCTATAAGGATTTTTTTTAAATGAATGTTCTTAAAAGCTATTTAAGGTGGTTCTTGCTAGAAATATTTTTGGAAACTAGATGCCTTTAAAAGCTATCTAAAGCGGTTCACGTGCTTAGAATGTTTTTGAAAAATTATATCCCTTAAGAAGCTATTTGATTGGTTATCACATGTAATTTGTTGTACATGGGTATTGAATATACGTGGAAAATATTGAGGGATGCCTTAAGATACACGCAGACCCCCACAATATAAGGTGGATCAAATAGCCAAATATATTATTTATACTTTTAGTGAGGATTACTCCATCTAGATATCATATTCTGAAAATTTAAAAATGATGCTTGGACACAGGAATCAAACCCGGCATCTTTGGCATAGTACACAAATGCTCTAACCACTGAGCTATCCAGGAATCATCCCGTGCCCATAGTCATAATACAAATCACATATTTGTAGCCGACAATTTCCGCACGTCCATCATAGACTGCTCTAAAATATGAGTGAAGAATGACCCTGGTCCCAAATAGCTCAGTGGTTAGAGCATTGCCCTACTAAGCCAAAGGTCCCGGGTTAGATTCCAGTGTCAAAGTGTCATTTTTTAATTTCAGTATAAACAGGGTGCTCAATCACTCCCGGCGCCAAGGCCATTGGCGAGAGCATGTGGAGAAATGCATTGAGTTAGACAGACGGTGCTCATATCGAACACATAATGTAGTCTGCAGTGGATAAACAGGACATGGAACAAAACTAGTCCTATGCGTGGAAACTTTTGCACCCCCCTCTTGTTATAGTTTAGTATTAAATTTTCAAAAATTAGTTATCAGTAAACAAATCATAAATTACATTTTATCATTCGAAACAAGCTTACAGTGTCATTTATATTCTAAAACACTCTCAGGATATAAAATCGATAGATCCATTTTAAGAGCGTTTTAGACCTTCAAAAATCAGTATTAATTAAGCTATCTTTAAATGTTTTTCTTTTCTTTCGGAAAACTAGTATACAGTGTTATTTATTTTGTAAAACACTCATTGAATGTTATTTTTTTAAACAAAATCTCAATAGTAACTTAGAAAAATAAATTGATCGTTCAAAAATTAGTCATCAATAAACTATCACGTCTTCTATTCCAGGTATGATCATACAATATTCAAATATAAAGTTTGAACAAAATTCATAATTTAATTTCGGCTGTACTCAGATACAAACAGAGAGCGAAAGAGATAAAGCTCGCTGTTTTTTCCTTCAGAAAATAAAATAAGTACAATTGTTTCAATTCTGTTGAAAACCCTGAATCATGGTATTTAAAATGTTAGAGTCATTTGAGCGAGGGTGAAATGGAGAGAGAGGGACGATGACTGCCAAGAGTTGAACTCTGAATTTCTTCATCTCTAGATTGTTGTTTGACCGATGGCAGAAAGAGCTGGATTCAATACCATTGGATACGAGTGAATGAATCTTGAAATAATGATACGCTTCATTTTAAAATGTCAGCAGTGTAATATGGGCTGCAGTTTCTTACGAATGGCCCTCAGTAATAGACATAAAGACAGTACTGAAGCGAGTTTTTAATAAATTTTTTTATATGTTTCAGGGGGCAGTGTCCACTGTAGCTAATTTTTAATTTGTCGCCTGTGGCATGGCGCCTTCCCCTTCATTCCTTTATCCAATCCCCCCCTCTCCCTCACCTTGATCGTCTATGTCTTTCATCTGTCTCCTTATTTTTTTTATCTACGTAGATGCCTCGGTTCTTTCGCATCTCTATGTCCATCTATCCGTGTTTTTTTTACCTCTTGTTCATCTTCTTTAATTAGTGTTTCATTCATGCTCTATCTACCAGCCCTTTCTCTCTTCACACTATTGAAAACAGAGAACAGCTCTATGTTATCATTACATTATTTATAAAATTCAATTTTTTTAAGACCAAGCAGTAGCTTTTTGAAAAAGGGATGGAAAACGTATGTGGCCGTACGTTGCCGTTAATCAGAGTGTTCGTCAATCGCGGCGTTAAGTAACAATATTTTGAATAAATTTAGAATATGATAGCCACATCTAGTCAAATCATTACATTCTGAATTAAAGTATTTTCACCATTAAATATAAGCTCGGTAAGAATTAGGTCACATTCTATTATTTTATTCTGGCATAACAAAAGGTTTTTATGTTTGTTATTAAATATATTTTAATTTAATTATAAATTAAAATATGTGAATTGATTATTCACATCAATATTATAGTTCAGTAGTGACAGTATTTAATCCCTAATAAGGTATTTATTGGTATTAATAAACTTGACCTGTTTTTGATAGAAGAAAGGATGGAACAACGTATTGTGGGATCAAAACTCTAGCTTCCGGTTCAGACTTAAACGTGATAATCACTTTCCTTACTTGACGGGGTATTATTTAATAAGTAAATACTATGTTGAGAAAGATGATAATTTAAATTTTGACTATTTTTTTAATACCAAGACTGTCCATTAATTCTGTTCTTTAGGACTTAATAAAAGTGATTAGGATGTGGCGGGTTAAAGAAAATGCACCCACATTAGCTCGGAAGATAAAATGGTGAAAATCATGTGTGGGAAATCACTCCCAGGAAAGCACCAACTGGGATTCATACCCCGAAGGTAATAAAGTGTAGGTACCCGCACCGCTTGTCACATGATTTAAGGCGTCAACTCTCAGTAGAATGGCTTTCCGGTCAAATGTACCGGTTGTTTATAAATGTGATTTTTAACCCTAACACCTCTTAGTAAGAACAAGGGTGCACCTACCTATATATGCCTCCTTAAAGTGAGTCATTAATAGTCTTGTGGTTAACCCGATTTGGTGGTCACATTGTCTAAGGCACTCCTATCACAATAAACTAGACTGCCTATGACGGGGATATCGAGGTTTGAATCCCATCCGAGTATACTGAGGATGGTCTTTCCCAAATAGTTTTATACTTTCCCTACACGCAAATTCGGTTACACTACCTTTAAAATTCAACACTACTCATCAATAAAACACTAGCGTAATTATTATATATGCTTATAACCCGAATGGGTAGTAGGATGCGGTACTAAAAAAAGTTTTGAAGTTTATTTTAATTAATTATAAAAAATAGTTTCTACAAAGTGCATTGTGGGTCTAACGCCTCAAGACCACTTGGTCACCGCTGAGGATAACAGTCCATGTCCTAATTGAATGTCGAGTAGAGCTAATCTTGAGAGCGCACAGAAGCTGTTTTATAGCAGGATGAGACTGGTGAAAGTAAAAGTTGCTTGATACAGCCAACACCTCTACAGTAAAACTAGAGCTAAGTAAGAGCAATCAAGAGGAAGTCCATCGTAAAACTGGTATGTAATATTTTCATTACCTCTATTGACATGACGTATCTTCTCACTTTATGGTCGTATTGCTGCAACTCAACTACCCATTTATACAATTATTTAGTTATACGACTTGTAAAGAGGTAGATTTAAGTCATCGTGAGCTAAGTTCTTCATTTTGGTAGATTGTTTGCATATAACAATGTTCAAACATAATTTTATGAAAAGCAGTCCAGCTACTTGATTTTATATGACTAACCGGTGTACCCGTTTTTCGCACGGGGAATCTATAAAGTGAATTTATTATTTTTAATATATAAAATAGACCACGGAGAATAGTAACCAACTCTTAAATTTATATCTTATTCTGAAAATTGAAAAATGACACCTGAACACGGGAATCGAACCTGGGACCTTTGGCTTAGTACGCCAATGCGCTTACCACTGAGCTATCTAGCATAAATAATATCTTTGGTTATTTGATTCTTAAATTTATGTTTAAATATTAATACTTTATTGTAATTCAAAACGAGTAATTAGGCTGTCTAATACACAATGTCAAAAATTATATATAATCAAACCTGACATTTATTTTGTAGTTAAATCTTCTCTACTAAAATATGTTGAGCCCTCGCCTGTTGCTGCTAATAAAAAAAGAAAGAAGAGTGTCACAGCATAAATAATTGGTTGTTAAAAGGTTGTAATTAAATCAAAATAAAAGTATTTTTAACATTTTTTGCCGCATTTACCCCGTTTATCCTTCTTACCATCTTACCCATTTAAACGTTTTAAAATTTTTTTAGCCTCTATACTCTAAAGTAATAACCTGGTTGCCCTTTTTTCTCTTACTAACCTATTGACCCATTTTACCTTCTCTAACCTTTTTGCCCCATTTATGCTTTCTACCCCGCAAACCTTTAACCCTTTCTTTTCCTTCTGGCCCTTTTTAATCTTTTTATATTTTTTACCCATTTTAACCTGTACACCCTTTTTATGAATTACTTTTCGGCCCTACTAACATTTTCTTTCTTTTTCCATTTTTACCGTTTTTCGCTCAATTGTGCCCTTTTTGACATTTTGGTCATTTTTTCACTTTTGGTCTCATTGATCTTTTTGATTAGTATAACTTTACCATTTTTACCATTTTTGCCCCTTTTCTCTTTATACCCCTTTTTACATTAACTGCCTAGCTTAACCCTGGAGAAATATTTTAGAGTAAAAAGTTCTAAAAGTTGTAAAAAGGGTAAAAACTGTGTAGGGTATAAAGAGTGTAGTATATAAAAGGTTTAGGGTTAAAAGAGTAAAGGGTAAAAGGGGTAAAGTGTAAAAAGGGCCAAAGTACATACACACACAAACATACACATATTTACATACATGCATATATCCATACATAGTCCTGCCGTTCTATAAGGAGATAGGCAAGAAACTGTGCATATAGTTCAAAAAACAACTCCGTTTTTAATCCATCCTCACTAACTTTCTTCACACCTCCTTATCCTTGCATACTCCCTTAGTTTCAACAACATCCATACACCTAGTCACACATGCTTTTTTATTCTTAAAACTCTTAATGATTCTCTTGTTCACACATTCCGCTACAACATTTAGCTACGGTTTACATGGCCTACCCCTTCTTTTTGATCCACAGATTCTACCTTCATATATTTGCTTCATCACTCGATACACACTCATCCTTTTAACATGCCCAAACCAGCGTAAAACACTTCTTTCCCATTGACCTATTGGATTCCCTTTCAA
This sequence comes from Timema douglasi, assembly GCA_901482245.1. Classification (NCBI taxonomy): domain Eukaryota; kingdom Metazoa; phylum Arthropoda; class Insecta; order Phasmatodea; family Timematidae; genus Timema; species Timema douglasi. The sequence continues at coordinate 22,929 of CABEEJ010004706.1, read as the reverse complement.
ACCGCACTCCTTCAGCACCCATTCATTACTGACTCTGTCCGTACGGGTTTCCCAAATACATTTCTTAGGTATCTCATTCTAACTGCATTCACTTCGCTCTTGTGTTTCTCCTGATAAGACCTTAGTTTTGGAGACATTTATGCGAAGATCCATTCTGCCTCTCATCCCATTCAAACGATTTAATGAATTCTGCAAGTCATTTTTATTCTCAGACATTAATACATCATCTGCATATAACAACAATCTTACATTCACGCTGTCCATTTGTACACCAACGGCATCCTCACAAGCATCCCTCATATTACTTATCCATGAAAACGTTAAAAGGGTAAAAAGTGTTAAAAAGGATAAAAAAGAGTAAAAATGTTTACAGGTAAAAAAACGTATTAATACATAAAAGCTACTCATTATAAATAAATCACAACAGTTAACAATTAATATATCATTGCGACATGAGAAGAAAAGTTTGTTGTAGATAACAAACACATCTTGTTTACTCTCCATGGCCACCGAACTACATTACAAATTGTACGAAATGATTGTAGTGAAGCTTTTCTCGGCGTTAATATTTCTTCGTGTTTTATGTTTTTAATCAGTTAAAATAATAAAATAAAAATTTCAAAATTCTGGCATCAAGGTGCACATTATCGTGCAAAGGGGATACTAATATTTAAATTTAAGACCTCTGCGTAAAATAGATATCGCGCAATGCTCACGACAGACACATACACTCTTAATTTTATTAATATAGATTACCCTTTGTCTAGGTAACTATTTTTTTTTTTTTACATATTTTTCATGGTTATAGCGGCATTTGCCTCAAACTACATTGTCTCCCTTAAAAAGTTGAAGGTGAACTCCCTAATGATAGTCACGAGTATATCTTTATTTTTTTAGCACAATGTCTTACTATTCGTTAGGGTTTTACGCCCATGTACTAATTAATCTAATGTGTTAAGGATTAGGAAGGCTGATTTTAAAAGAGGTGCACCCACATTTATGTGGAGGGAGAGTGGAAATGGTTTAAGAAAACCACTCTTAGTATAACCAAACGGGATCGAACCCGATCTTCCCGTCATTGGCAGCCTAGTCTATCGAGAAAGTGACGCCTTAGATCATGCGGCCACTGAAGCGGGTAGGAATATTTTGAAACTTGATTCTTTGGGTAGAAAATTCGATCTACTGGACCATTTTTAATCAATCCCTTTCTTAAAATGTTTATAAAATAAGTAAGAGCGGTCAAAATAATTGATTCATGCTCGATATAGTTTTCATCTCACTATATATTTCCTCTATCAACGATAATAAATTATTGATTTTATTAATATTTTTGGTTCATATATTAACTGTTAAAGATAAAACATTGTACGAATGTTAAAAAAAATATAAAATACGTTTTATCGGTATTTGTATTACTATATACCCTGCCATGCCTAGTTAAATAAAGCCCCTGCGTCAACGTGACCAACATTTCTCTGTAATTGTGATCATTTGAGCACTTGCACACACTTTTACTAATAAGCAACGCATGCGCAGCAATTTCCCCCATTCTAGATTTTCTATCACTGTTGACGTCATTTGAGAAAAGTGTTGCAATTTACATCATGGCCTGAATGTTAGTTCTATTGATTGTATATGTGATGCGCTGTCTAGCAATAATAGGTCTATTGATGTCTGACCGGTAAGAGGGATCAACTGACCTACAGGTCTCTGACCGACCAGTAAAATTGATGTTATATTTTGCATTTCTGAACCTGCGGCAAAAAGCCGGGATTCGAATCAAAATCAAATACACTCCTGATATTTTTACATTGCTTTTTTTCATCCTCTCTCCAGGTGAAAAAAGATGTATGTTCTTAAAATTAAACTTAATCATATGAACTTAGATCTATTATTATTATTATTAGCACCGCGTCTTACTACCCGTTCGGGTTATACGCACTTACGCTAATGTGTAATGGTAGGGTGATTGTGAGATGAAATGAAGGACCTACAGCTTAACGTGGAATCCGAACCACGGTGGAGGCCTGGCATTCCCCACATTTACAAGATGTCTTGTCAGAGGTGAAGGAAGGGTTTGGTAATCAGATAAATCTTTTGCTGGGACCGAGGATTGAACCCCGGACCCCAGCACAGAAGTCCAACACCTTACCCCTAGACCACCAGGTCACCAACTTAGATTTATTGGCCTCAGTTGTGGATAGCCTAAACGGATTGTTAGATGCGTACTGTTGGAAATATAATTTCAAAGGTCACTGGTTCAATACTCAGTAAAGACTAATTTTTTTTATATGTAAGTTTTTCACTACCAACAGATTTACAAGTCCTGGCTCTAGGGTGGGGATCTTTTAAATGCGTTGTTCTGTGTTAGGCTAGTTTATAAGTATTGTTCTGTTAGAGACCGTCCTTAAACCAAATGAGTGTTTGGGGGGGGGGGGGGNNNNGTTTCAGTATTTTCTCACGTTTTCTTATGATAAGGGGGTGGTGGCAGTCAAAATATATCTTACTTAAGGTGTTTTATCAATGTTTACATCTAGGCTAAATCTTAAAATAAATTGTCAGAAAATAAATATATTATTCATAAAATTTCCCTTTTATTTAATTTATGTATGATGTTTTACACCTAATTTTACTGCAATTAAATATCAGACCGTAAAATTGAATTATTTTTAACTTTTTTATTTTTTGAATTCATATTTAAAAAAAAATTGTTAGGGATCTTTCACATTATTTGTACGGTTAGATGAAAAGTTTCACAAGTTTATTGAAGTTTTAGGGCTTTGCGAGAGAAAAAACTTCAGTAAAAACGCTTAATCATGAAGATAAATTAAAAGGTTTCAAACAATACAGTAAGTTTCAGAAACCACAGAAATTTTCCCACAAAACATGAATATAATGTTTAGTGCTAGAATAAAAATAAAAATAAATAAACACAGCCTTATAAACATATTCTTCATTATATTGTTTATGAATGTTACTTTTTTTTTTAAATATAATTTTATGGTAGCTTAAAGAGGTTCAGTATTTACTGCAACTTTAGGTTTATACTTGCGGAACATTTGTAATTTAATTGATTTTAGAGTTAACTAATTGGAAAACTGAAAGAGAATATAGCCTACAATCATATATTTAATGGACAGTAATAGTGTTTTTTTTAATTAGTGCATTAAGCATGAGAGCTATAAACGAAAGGAATTTTTTTAATCCCATGTCATTGGATGACTTTTTATTGTAGTTTCTTATGTTTAACAAATTACCATATTTTCTATATAAAATATTAATTGTATTATTATTGCCAAGTATAAAACATAAAGGCTTATTTAGCCTTCTCGCTTATAAGTTTCAATTTTTTGAATTTAATAGATTGAAAATTTGAATATTAAAAGTACGAATAATTATGAGGCAAGAAACCGCCTCGGTGGCGTAGTTGGCAAACGCGCTTGTCGTGTTGAGCTCGACTGCTGAGGACGGGGAGATCGAGGTTCGAATCTCGGTCGGGTGAACTGGGGGTGGTTTTTCCTAAATGGTTTTCCACTCTCCCTCCACGCGAATGCGGGTTCACTTCTTCTAATTCAGCCTTCCCGATTCCTAATCCATTAGAGTAATTAGTACTTAAAGCGTATAACCCGAACGGGTAGTATGACGCGGTGCTAATTATTATTATTATTATTATAAGGCAAGACTTACTTCATATGAATATAGACATTTTCTTCAATTTTATTTTATTTTAAATTACTAAGAATTTACACTACCTAATTATTAAAGCATAAATTTTCACTATCCTTTTGACATAGGTAGAACTTAGCATGTCTGTATAATGTTAATTATCAATATAATATTGGGAATAGCCCCTGATTCACGTGGGTTTCGTACTTTTTAACATTTTGAAACTATTCAATAACCACCCCCTTCTCGTTTCACCTCTTTAGGAGTTGAATTTAAAAAAAATCTAAAAATGTTATGACTCATTACTTAAAAAGACCTTCCCTGCCAAATTTTATCTTTCCAGCTCACGCGCTTTGGAGGATCTGAAACATCACCACCCCTTCTCCTTACCACCTTAAGGGTTGAATTTCAAAATATTCCCAAAATATTCTGACCCGTTACCTAAAAGGAACCTCCCTGCCAAGTTTCATCTTTACAGCTCAAGTGATTTGAAATCTATGGAAAAACCACCCCTCCCCACTTCAGTACCTTAAGGGTTGAATTTTGAAATATTCTAAATACCCTGGCCCGTTACCTAAAAATATTTTCCATGCTGTGTTCCATCTTTCCAGCTCAATCAGTTTGTAAGATACGGTTATACTTTAAAATGTTCCAACCCACGTTTCACTTCCTTAGGGATTAGATTTCGCAAAATTCCCTTTTTGCAGATACCTACGACCTGAAAAAAAAACACCTTCTTACCGAATTTCAATATTCCGGGTCAAGGGGTTTGGGAGATACGGTGATGAGTCAGTCAGTGAGTGAGTCGGGGTTTTAGTCTCTATATAAAGTGCGTACCTTGACATGTGGGATTCACTTTATCGGTGGACAGGAGACACAAGAACAATGAAGACACATGTGTCCCATTTTACTATGTTGTTTATTAGCTAAAGTCATGTTTGTACTCCAATATTATTATTATTATTAGCACTGCGTCTTACTACCTATTTGGGTTATACGCACTTACGCTAATGTGTAATGGTAGAGTGATTGTGAGATGAAATGGAGGACCTACAGTTTAACGTGGAATCCGAACCACGGTGGAGGCCTGGCATTCCCCACATTCACAAGATGTCTTGTCAGAGGTGAAGGAAGGGTGTGGTAATCAGATAAATCTGTGCCGGGACCGAGGATTGAACCCCGGCCTCCAGCACAGAAGTCTGACAACTTACCCCTAGACCGCCAGGTCACCAGTGTACTCCACTAAAGTGGAGCTGCTTAACATTATAAGAAGTGCTCAAAAATGACCACCTTCAGCATGAATTTAAACTTGTAGTCGTCGTGTCATAGAATGCCACAACTCTTTCAAAAATACCAGGTGTTTGTCGGATTCATTGGCAGCCTTCTTGTATGCATTTACGAATTATTTCAATTCTGGAAATGGGTGTCAAATAAACAATTGGTTTTAAGTTGCCCCACAAATAAAAATCTAACGGATATAAGCCTATGGAACGCGCAGGCCAGCCAATCAGCTAGTAGGTCCCATACAAAATACCTAGTCAACAGGTCTAGTTCTAGTGTGGTATACAAACAATTTAGTGGAATCACTTGGCTGTAACTCAGAAACAAGGTCAAATAGGACACGTGTTCATATAAGCTTATTTTATTGTTTAATTGTTAATCTCTCCCCCAATAAAGTAGGCCCCACAACCCACATGTTAAGATACACCTATAGTAGACTAGCAGTTTGACCCGTTCTTTGCACTCTAAAGCAAAAGCAAAGCTATATTAAATTATAACGTTCAACATACGGCTACCCTTTTTTTTTATATATAGTTCCTCGTTATAAAATCCTTAGTTGGCATTCACAAACCAATAATGGTAACTAATCAATTAAAATAAATTAAATATTTGAGACAAAATATTACCTTATCCACAAACTGAGTGCACATAAAACTTGATCCAGTAACAGCAAAATTTTAAATCAAGAACTATCATAAAATAAGATAGATGAACAATTGTTACAGAAATATTTAGGAAAAAAAGAACATCACAGTTCATTAGAGGGGATAAATAGATAATAATATTTCTTTCAGAAATATATTGAATAATAGGCACCATGATCATCCAAAGATCATCACGGCTCACTGAGCTATATTACCAGAATTTAATTATTAAATTTTTTTATGTCGCTGCTAGTTAGGCGCTAATTTATCCTTTGATTTTTAGTTTTACTATCGCAACGCTAGTGAATCCCTTTTTTCTTACGTTTTTGTACTCGTCTATTTCTAAATTATTTCATCTGCTTATACAAAATTCAAATTTTCCACCAAATCTATCGATTATTTTTAATAGCCACTTCCCACACCCTATTTTTTAAATTCCAAACTTTACAGCCTTTATGGTTATTGTGGAGTGATCCTTTTACAAACGCGGCAAATTTAACAATTCTTACTTGCCAATAAAAATATATTATAGTAATAATTTTGGAAAGATTTTAAGCTACTACACCCCCTCCTTTTCCAGTTCACATATTCCCATTTTGAAATTTTAAGATTTATTCAATTATCTTATGTGGTTGTCGAATTTCAATTTTAAATTGCATTGAAAAATAGTGATCTATATTAGTTTTATCAATTTAAAGTTCTTCCATTTCCTGGGCTTCAATTTTGAAATTCAATATGTTCGGACATAAGTCGACTCTCCAGAAAGGTCTATAGACTTACATATCAAACTTCCATTTTATATCACACCAAAAAGGTGTTTATTTATATTAATTTTTAAGGGGAGCCGCCTTCCTTATTTATTGTGTCTTCATTTTTATATTTACGGATCGGTCCTTAGTGGCTGTTTGGGGTGGTTCATATACCCGCTTTAAAAATTTCGATCTTCTACTACACTGAAAAGTAATTTATTATTTTAGTTTTGACCCGCCTAGGTGGCGTAGTTGGTTAACGCGCTTGTCGTGTTGAGCCCGACTGCTGAGGACGGGAAGATCGAGGTTCGAATCTCGGTCGGGTGAACTGGGGGGGGCGTTCCTAAATGGTTTTCCACTATCCCTCCACGCAAATGCGGGTTCACTTCCTCTAATTCAACCTTCCCAATTCCTAATCCATTAGAGTAATTAGTACTTAAAGCGTATAACCCGAACGGGTAGTAAGACGTGGTGCTAAATATTATTATTATTTTAGTTTTGGAAATTTTGAAACCCCTTATTTCACCAGCCCCCTTTCTAAATAGTAAATATTTAACACTTATTTTGTTATAGGAGTAATTCCTATACATTCCTGAGAAATTTACATTTTTTATCTCACCTTAAAAGTTATTTTCTCTTTATTCTACCCCACATACACTCCTTTCCTATTTTCTCCATTTAAAATCTTCTGTCTTTTATGGTTATTTGGAGTGGTCTTAATACCTTCTTGCTGAATTTCTGTTTTCTACCACACAGAAAAGTAGTTGTTTCTATTACTTTTGGAGGTTGTAAATTCCATACCCTCTTCCCCATTCAAACAAATCTTACTTAGAAATTTTGAATTTCAAGTTGAATATGGTTATCTGGAGTTGTCTTCTACCTTTATGATAAGTTTAAATTTTCTACCACATCTAAAAATGTTTTGTTCTTTTTATAACCTAAACTCCCTGTGCCCTAAAGTCCCAATTAAAAATTTAATATTTTTAACCCCTAGTATTTATTTGAAGTGGTATTTTTTTTTACCTTTCTGCCAAATTTCACTTTTCGACCACACTGGGAAGAAGTGGTTTACTCTTAGTTTTTTAAATTTTGAAACCCGTCACCGCCTTTTCTCCAATTCCCCATTAAAACCTTCAAATTTAAAGATTTATTTGATTATATTGAGTTGTTTCTCTACCTGTCTGCCAAATTTTAATTTTATACCACATCTAAAATGTTTTTTCTAATTATAAATCTTCCATTTATTAAAGCTCCATTTTGAAATCTTATAGTTTTAGATTTTTATTTTTGCTATAAGGGAGATTCACTACCTTTCTGCCATACAAAATTTTAAGTTTCAAGGCCAAGGGGTTGGTAAAATATGGTGAGTGAGTCAGTGAGGCCCACATCTTTCCGCCCCTATCCACTCTCTGAGTGGATGACATTTAAAAACCCTTCAAAAATCCCTCACCCGATTCGAGAAAGAAACCTTCATTTTAAATTTCAAGGCTTTTGAATGAGCCAGTGACTAAGTAAGTGGGTCTGGCCTTTTATTATATGTCATATTATTGATATTTAAATCTGTTCTTTTTTCAAAATAAATCTAGTACTGGAATGAGATTTTATAGCCGAATTAACAGTAAGTATTATTCACCCTTGACCGAAAACAACTTAACTTTAATAACTTTTGGGTCAATTAAGTTTTTAAAAGGGAATTGCTTTGGGGCATCTACTCATGTATTTAGTATCAATAAAATGTTAATTATTAAAAAAAATAGTCCATAAAAAATTTAGAAGTTGATTAAAATATATGTTGAATACATTATTTTTAAGGCACATTATTTACTAAACACCATCTCACTTAGAAAAAAAAAGACCCTTACGGTAATTTAATATTTAGTTGTCTTAACTTTCCCTTCATTCGCCTAAGATTACATTAGCACACTGTCTATATACAACTTAATTTAAAACAGCACCTGTAATATAAAATATCCAACACAAGTGCCAAACATCTTAGTGGCGAGGCTTGCTAGTATCCATTGTTACCACTGAGAACAGTTGAAATTGAGAGGACATTTTAAAACAGAAGCAACGTTTCCTTACATAATTAAGTACAAGTCAACTATTAGTACCGTACTTGCAAACGTTAACTATCCCAGCGACTAGTGTCAAAAACAAGTAACCGCCAGCAAAAAGTGCGTGTAGTTCGGCACTTGTACAGGTTCAAACTTTCAGAATTGTTTAAGTAAAAACGCATGTGCAAAAAAAACGTACAAGTGGTAGCAAATTGAACAGTGATTTTTCACTGTCTTTCAAACTAATAATAATTATATATTTTTCTCTTCATTTAAAAAGTTTGTCATCTAATGCCGCTATGCCCATGATGGATATTCAGGAACTGTCGACATCAACACGTGGAGAAAATTAAACTCTATATTTGTACTGGAGCAATATTTTATTTATTTTGTCCAAAAAAAATGTTTTGCCTTTTCTCGCGTCCCGTCCATTTCACCTTAAGATATAAACTAGATATCCAGCTGAACATACAGATTTAATTTCATGTCTGAGACTGTGCAAGCTTCATCCATCTGTCCGAGTTGGTTCAAAGAAACTGTTACTAATTTAAGGAGTCGTTCAACGCTCGTAAAGTAGAATTGATTTTCGTACCGTGTCTTGTCACCCGAATGGTCTATATGCATTGAATTATAAATGGAAGGGTTGAGGAAGATTGAATTTTAAGGAAATGTACCTGCATTGGCGTAGAGGGAATGTGGAGAAACAATTTAGGAATATTCAATAAAGACCCCCTGAACACATGACCAGTGAACCAGGTTAGAGTTTGACGTTTAGTCGACGTACCCACAAATAAGGGTGCCAAAGCCACTGATTAGATTTAAATTAGATTTTAACAAATTGGAGATTGTGTATGGTATTTAGAAATTGAACTAGGTAGAAGTTTGATTTATTATAGCTAGAGACCCTGAGTTGTGTTTTTTTTAATCGCCGTGTCTTACTACCTGTTCAGGTATTACGTTTATTTAATAATTACTATAATGGGGTAAGAATAAGGAAGGAAGTATTTTAGAGGTAATATACCCAAGTTTGTGAGGTAGGAGAGTGGGAAACCTTTTAGGAAAAACCATCCTAAGTAGACCGGACGAGGATTCGAGCCTTTATCTCCCCGTCATCAGCAGGCCAGTCTAATACGACCTTAGACCATTCAGTCACTGAAGAGGGCTATTTGGGGTAGATAAAGTGATTGTATAGTAATTTGTTAAATAAAAATTGGGATTTAGGTATTAAAAGTGTGTTAGTAAAAATATGTTTAATTGTATCAAATCAAATTTTATTTTAGTGGTATGGTGCAACGAATAGAAATATTTCTGTTGAAATATGTGTATATACCAAACAAACCAAGATAGGAGGTTAAAGATAAATAAATTAGTTTTTTTAGTTTTTTGTTATCTGAATCTTTTAATCGCTGCATTTAAATTAACAAATTTGGCCATAAAGGGGCGTTCTAGTATTACGCAACTACCTTAGGTGGAAGGGGGGGTTCAAGCTTTGCTTATTTTTACGGACACGGAGGACGGGGGGACAAAACAATGCTTACGTGACACAGAGACTGACGGGCAAGCATGGCTCAGTGACCCAGTCACCCTAAATGAACACATAGTAATTAAATGTGTTGATATGTGGATTAAAGGACCTTGTAAATCAGATTTAAAGTAGTTTAAAGTGTGTTTTATAGCAATAGTACTTTATAATATTGACTAATAATACTTTTTTTTATATAATTCCAAATTAGTGTAAGCGTATAACTTGAACGGGTATTAAGACGCAGTTCTAAAAATATCCAGTATAAATTAAAATTTAGAAGTTTTATGATTTTATAGCCTTTTAAATTTTACCTTTTATTGCAATAAATTTGAATTTATTTCACAACAGTGTTTATTGTGAATTATTTCGAATCAATAATTTACACCTCTACGTTAATATTATTATTATTATTAGCACCGCGTCTTACTACCCGTTCGGGTTGTACGCACTTACGCTAATGTGTATTGGTAGGTTGATTGTGAGATGAAATGAAGGACCTACAGTTTAACGTGGAATCCGAACCACGGTGGAGGCCTGGCATTCCCCACACTCACAAGATGTCTTGTCAGAGGTGAAGGAAGGGTTTGGTAATCAGATAAATCTGTTCCGGGACCGAGGATTGAACCCTGGCCGCCAGCACAGAAGTCTGACACCTTACCCCTAGACCACCAGGTCACCTCTTTATTTATAGGTTGGCGTGTTGCAATTCGCTACTTATTAGTTTTAGTTTATATGGTGTTCTGTGAAATTTTGCTTAAATTTTGTTTTCAATGATTATTTTGGAGCAAACCTTTTTAGTAGGGTCTGTACTCTGTGAAGTCTATGCTGTATTGTTGTCATTATTATGTTTTTACTTTTTGTGTTTTTTAAATAATATTAAATATATTTTTTAAAACAGTTACTAAAATGTTTTCCAAACTTTCTGCAGCCGAAAATAGAAAATGAAAAGCAAAAACGTTACAAGAAACTAAGTCAAACGCTAAACTAATTTGTAATTATTTAATGAAGGCAAGCACAAGTAAAGAAAGTGAAAGTGAAATTGAAATTTAAACTCAATGTAACGATGATCATCTGTTGAAACAGCCTTCAGAGGAGGACGAAGATTGCTCAGAAGATTTAATAAATACTAATGCCAATGATTCTATCACAACAAAAATTACTGATCACAGTGATAGAGTTATGTGACTGATATAATCCAAGAAATGAATAATTCATGTGACAAATTTAAAGATCCGTCTAACTGGCCCACAGTGCTAAGCGCAACTGAATGTGATTTTATTATTTCACAAGGACCATTCTCAACAGTACTATAAAACTACCCTAGAGATGGCTCAAAAAGATCATTTTCCAACATATTTTATTATCGGCTTACATCCAACGGCAAGAAAATTATAAGACGATGGCTAATGTATTCCCAGTCTAAGGGAAGTGTATACTGTTTTTGCTGCAAGGTATTTAACACGGCAATCACCAGCACTACATTATCTGATGGAAATGGAAATTGTGATTGAAGGCACATCGTAAAAACTGTTTCCCAACATGAGGCGTCCTCTAATCACTTAAAGTACTACGAAAAATGAGTTGAAGCAGAAAGGAGGTTTAACACTGGCAAGGAAATCGATGATGAAAATCAAAACTTAATTGCTCAGGAAAAAGAGCGACGGAAAATGTCCTGACTAGAGACCTTGCCATCTTGTCACCTTGCCCAACACAACAAGGCTTTTCGAGGAACTTATGAAACCCTCTATAGCAAAAAACAATGGAGACTTTCTTGGGCTCGTAGAGTTGATTGCAAAATTCAATCCTGTTATAAAGGAACACATTTCCCGAATTCTGGTGAAAGACAATCTCAGATGTTTAACCTATTTAGGAAAGAACATTCAAAATTGTATACATGGGGTCTAGTTTTAAAATGGCCATATATAGTATTCTCCACAGTTTTTAAGATGGGGATGTGGAGGGGGGCAAAGCGCAAAATGTAAGATTTGCACACACAAAACTTTTGCCTTAGACCGGCCCTGTAAATGCGCATACATTGAGCGAACAGAAAGATGCGGTTAAAACAAATACAGTAGTGATGAAACGTCCGTTTTAATCAGTTAGAATCAGGCGTTTTAATTTCATCTTGTTTGTTGTGAAAACAATTGACTTTCAGGAGTCATGTTACCCCCTTTACCTCCTCTGGGAATAGTTTTAATTGAAAGACACATATTTCACATATTGTATATTAGATATTTATGAGCCCGATTCGGTGGTCGCATGGTATAAGGCACTATTCTTGCAGTAAACTGGATTACCGATGACGGGGATATCATGATTTGAATCCCATTTTGTAATTAGAAAGGTTTTTCTTAAACAGTTTTCCAATCTCTCGCCACGCAAATGCGGGTACACTTGCTCTAATTCAACATTTCTCATGCCTAACTTGTTAGTTTAGCTATCTCAATGCGTATAGCCCGGAACGGTGAGTGAGATGCGGTGTCAAAAAACAATTAACATATTTTAATATAATCATGTCCTAAAATTGCGAATTTTAAGCCCTCCCCAAAATTAAATTTTCCCTACGCCCATGACTCAATTTAAAATAAATTCAGTGATATGAAAATGAATGAGCGAGGAGGGGAATCCTTTATAACCTCCTTTAATTCATGTCCACAATTTCATACCGGACCGTTTTCCATTGGAAATTAAGTTGTCTCTAATGCAAACAATTTTAGTGTCAAATTAATATTTAAATCTCTGCCAAATTCGAGAATTCACAGAGTTAGAAAAAATATATAATTTCCCCCGCCCCTTCTTCTCCCCCCCCCTCCCCCGAAAAATGTAACTCACTTACTCCCCACTACCACCATTCATAACGATTAATTGGTATCAGGTACATATAGTAGCTCGAGTAGAAGATAACCTCTTTTTTATAAATCCTCAATGGATATTACTAATAATTTTTCCAGCGGCCTGGGACTCATGAATAGAAGGAGTCCTCCAAATAAAATAGAAACAATTGGGATGATATAACTTACAACATTTCAGGAACTTGGTAATGGCTGGGAGGGAATAAATCCTCAAAAACTTCCCCTTTGTTAGAATCAATTTATACACGGGACAGACAAATCAATGCTGTTTACCCTTATTTTAATAACGTTTTTAAACTGCTATTGACAGAAAAACATTAACACATATAACTAATTTAATATTATCACTGACATTTATATGTCAAGCTACACTTTTGCAAATATACCCTGCAAATAGTTGACATTTTACATAGGCGAGGTTTGAGTTTCGCGGTTAGTATGCAACACCGTGCCGCTAGGTAGCAGCACTCTAGTTCTTCGCACATGCGCCTGTGTTGTTATTATTATTATTGGACTGTCCAGTAAATCCCGGTTGGGTGTACTGAAGGTAGTTTTGCCTTAATGGTTTTCCATTCTCTCTCCACGCAAAAGCGGGTGTACTCCCTCTAAATTACAGTCTTTCTCATCCCTAAAACATTAACGTTAGTAAGTAGCTTACACATTGCTTGTAGCACGAACGGTTAGTGAGACGCGGTGGCAAAAGATTAAAAAAAAAAAAATCACGAAATGAATAAAATTTACTTATCTATCTTTTAAAGAAGACAAACCTTGTCTCTAAGCTATTATCTTTAAATCAAATACAGGCACTATTTATAGTTGAACTTTTTATACTTCCAGTCCCACTAACATAAACCTTCCCACTTCTCACGTCAAGGTCATTCACTTAATAATCGTTACGCCTATGCTTACAGGGATGCAAAAACTGTGGCCACGAAAGTAAGACTCCTACACTTAGAGAATAAGAAAAACTATTTTGAGTTGTTTTTAAAACTACTCTACTTTCTGAACTTAAGAGTTCATAGCTTCAAAACATCAGTGTATATCTTCTAGTATAAAACTTTTACAGGATGTCCCATCACCCATTTCAGGGGCCACTCGCGTGTCAGACTGGCCTGCTGATGTAGGAGAGATCGAAGTTCAAATACAGGTCGAGTCTACCGAGGGTGGTTTTTCCTGAATTACTTCCCACTCTCATTCCACGCAAATGCGGGTGGATTACTTCTAGAATGTTTCCTTCCTCATCCCTTTCTCATTAGAGTAAATATCATGCGTATAACCTGAACAGGTAGTAAGGCACGGTGATAGAAAGAATATAATATCTCCCTTGCTATGAACAACTTAAAAATGTCAATGACATTTTAATTATAAATTTAAAACTCAAAACCGATGACTACGTGAATTAAATGACAACCCATGGTTTAACTTTAAAACTAAGACTGATTTGCTAGAGATGGTCAGGTTGCCGTTCGAATACTGGTCGGGTGTATTGAGGGGAGGGGGTACGGTTTCCTAAATACTTTTCCAATATCTCTCCAAGCGAATGCGAGTACATTTCTTCATTTTACTCTACTGTCGTAATTAATATATAAGGCGTTTAATCCGGATGAGTGGTAAGACGCGGTTGGGGGGAAAAAGGGCCATTTAAAAAAAAAAAAAGACGTAACTGTCCACAAATCACACTTGCTGGGTTTATTTTGATTGTGCGTAAGCAAAGCCACAAGTTAAAAAAAAGGTTCAGAAGAATTTAAGGTAATAAGAAACCTTCAACATTGTATGAGGAGGTCGCACGTGCTAGCTCGTCTCAGGCAGACACTAGCATTCCTAACTCGTATAACGGTTACTTGTCTGGCTAGACGATATGTTGTCATAGTATCGTGCTGCGGGAGGGGAGTTCACACGAGCGCGCTTTTGCTGAGCTCAACACCGACAACGTGTGACTCGTACACATGGACCATGTTTTCATACGTTATTCACTAGAGCAGGGGTTTCCAAACTTTTTGCTATGCGGGGCCACATAATATATTTTACACGTTTTTGCGGGCCAAAGTAACGTTCACCTGTTCTTCAAGTAGCATTATTTTTGCCCTGAATGCCTTGACATGAGCAAATAGATCATAAATCAAATTTGTTTCAACATGCAAATTTAGATTCAAGTCATATGGCCAGTCACGTCTATAAACAAAATTCCACTTTCCAGGGCCAGTCAGGGTTTGATAAAAGACTTTTATTAAAAGTGATTGACGTTAATTCTTCTCTGTGAGAAATGAATCAATTAATATGTAATAAATTATATTTATAAAAATTAGTCAATATAATTACTTTAAAAAAATAATTAGGTAACATCTTTCAAAAATTTCCTTTAATAACCCTCTGCCGGGAGACTTGGAACTACCTAAAAATTGCCACTGTCAAGCCGCTCTGTTGTCGGTGTAAGGAATGGCGCCTGCGACTGAAAAGGGTTCGCAATTCCGACATCACTCTGACTTGGTGTCATGGGGGGAGAAGCTTGCGAACATAAACTGGACATGTCAAATAAACTGTGTGGTTAGTAAATAAAGAAGAGAAACAATTAATTTGTTTTTTGATAACATCTTGGAACGGGCTAGATATAATCTTGTGGCGGGCCGGATGTGGTCCGCGGGCCGTAGTTTGGAGATCCCTGCGATAGAGGAACATGTATTGAAATAATCATGGCAAATATTAGAACAGCAGTGTAGCAACTACGAACGGGACTGGATTAAGGTGAGGGAAGAGGCATAATCCTGGGCCCCATGCTTGAAGGGACCCCTATAAAACCACGCACTCTCTTTATTACATATGTGCTTACAACAGAACCATTGTCAGAATTCCTCACGGTAAATCAGGCCAGAAGGTACAGGCCGACAGTTAACCATCGAACCTAGGAGGCTCATGCTGGCCATTTTGGGACCTAGGTGGGCTAGGACGCTGGATTGTCGAGTACGAGGGCTGAGGTGCTGCCGTTCGAGTCCAAAGGTACCAGGGTTCATGTCCACGTCGGGCCACCTAGAGGTCAGTCAGGACATTGGTTAAGCATTCCTTGCAATACTTCGTTCTGCCACAAGCTTCTAAATAGTATTTTAAATTCTTTCATATATTTTAGTACTTATTGTCAACATCATATTTTGTATCAACGCATAGTAGTACAATAAAAACCGCGAAACAACAAATGATAATCAATTACGAACCCACACAGTCATACTGTATACCCAGTCACCGCCCTTATCCTCGGCCGCAACCCATCCTGACACTGATAAGCCCACACAGATGGGGGGAGGGTTGACAAAAATAATATAATTTACCAAATCTTAACAAAATACGTTAGATAGGGAGGGAGGAGGGGGAAGGGGACAGAAAATGTTACGACCATGAAATAAAGCCTTACATAATTTAATAATGGCCTCTTATGGGAATAGCAGTTCTGAAGCTCCAAAACAATTTAACAATTCTCAAATAACAACGGATAAAACTTTGATATTAAGGGTTGAGTTTAATGTCTATTTAAAGTTGATTTAATATTAAGAGTTTGAGATTTTACATTACATAAATTATGCAATGAAGCACTCATATCCTTTTGTCAAATTTTTTCTTCACCCACTTTTTCCATAATTTTAAACATCTGCTCTTTCACTTGTTTCACAACCGTATTTCTCAAACATGCTATCCAAATCTTACTCATATATTTAGTTTTTTTTAAACAAGGCGGACTTTATTTTAAAATTTATACTCTCCGTTTTATCGCTATGGCTTTCGGTTTTAAACATCATGTAGTGATAAAAACACAATTCGTTTCATCTCAATCAAATATTTTTGTTCGAAAGTTCACTTTATTTATTTATTATTGTTTTACGTATTAACTTAGTTTATTTATTTTCTTATTTTATTTTAAATTTATAATATCAACTTAAAATCAACGTCTTACTTGCGTTTAAAATTATGATAATTTGGTTCGTCCTCCTTATTTTAAATATATCTTTGTTTTTATAGTTTTTCTGATGATGACATTCATATGTCAAAACAATAAAATTCCAGAAGGACTTTGATCCAACAGGAAACTAAAGGAGCGTGGAGCAACCTCACCGTATAAGATGAGACTTTATATATGAAAACTATTCAAATATTTCCATTCGTCATCAATTTTTATATCACTACTGGGTTAAAACTTAAAAAAAAAACTAGCTTTAAATTTATAGGACATTTCTAGTCAACTTTATATATATCTTAACTTATATGATATCTAGATGGAGTAATCCTCACTCAAAAGCATAAATAATATTTTTGGCTATTTGATTCATTATAATTTTTTGTAATTATAAATATCCTTCGAATTAAAAATATTTGGCAATAAATTTGACATGTGTTTCATGTTATTTTGTTGTTTACATTTTTCAGGTATACTTATTGTGCTTCATTGTATAATTTATATAATGTAAAATCTCAAACTCATAATCTTCAATCAACTTTAAACTGACATTAATCCAACACTTAATATCTAAGTCTTCTCCATATTATTAATAACGCTCCTTACTTCAATTCGTAATTTAGAATGTTTTCTAAAATGAATGATCAAATATCTCAAACTGCTTTGATTAAAAATTGTTTTATATACTTGAGGAAAGCCGGATGTATGTTATCAATTATTTAGTTTGATCTTAGAGCTGTTAAATTTAACGTAAGGCATCGTTGAAAATGAGATAATCCTGTCATTCGTACTATTTTTTTAAATTATAAAACGAAGAGTGTGAGGTTTATAATATAATAGGTACATGGAGTTACTTTTCCCCTCTATTTTGGTGTGAGCCATATTTTAAAATAACACACCACTTCTTAAATAATACGGGATTTCTGAAAGGCCGTAAAGCCTCTAAGCGCTTAAGGTGGAATGGAAGGGACCTCGCGATAAAGACCATATTTTAGCGGTTTTTATAACAATAAACTTTTTTTTTGGTACAAATAAATAAAATATTGCTTCAATGGGTAAGTTTAGTTTAATATTGTACAAACAGTTCTTGGCTATTTGTCATAAGCATAGTAGAATCTGAACAAAAGCTTTTTTAAAAAATGGGAAAAAGTCTTGGTCATATTTCACGATGATCATCACAAATATTAAAGGACTGTTGCGATACTTAAATATAGAAAATTAAATTAAACGTGTGTACTGGAGCAATATTTTATTTAAGTAAAAAAACCTGTAAAAAATGTGGACCTTAACTAGCAGTCTATTCCATCCCACCTTATGGTGGGGATGCAGGGAAAGCGAGATAATGTCGGCGTTTTTGCAGTTTTTATGACAAAACATTTTTTTTTTGTCAAAATAAATTACTGATTTTATGCAAACATAGAGTTTAATTTTCTTCACATGGTGACTTCAAAAAGTTGTTTAATAACTGTCAAAGGTGTTCTAGAATTTCATGAAAACTTTTTCTCTTCATTTAAAAAGATTTTTAGATAATACCACTATGCTCATTATAGATTTTAAACTATTGTTGAGATCACCATGTGAATAAAATTGGAATACATGTTTATATAGAAGCAATATTTGATTTAATTTGACCAAAAAAAAGTTTTGCTTTAAAAATTGCCAAAACACTTACCTTACCTTTTCTCGTGTTCCCCGCATCCCCACCTTAGGGCGGCCACCTCAGTCAGTGAGAATCGCTGTCAGTCCACATGGCTTAAATACAATGGTATGTGTCGTTTTCTTGAACTACTTCTCTTGTCTGTCTAAACTTATATTCCCTTTCAGCCTTCACCTACAACCACTCTTTTTCATGTCAATAAGAAAGAGGGGAAGGAAAACTTCAAAACGTCTTATCTCAAGACAAAGAGGAAAGCTCGCTGCTAGTTATCAAACATTTTAAAATTTTCTCTTGTGAGATTGTCAAAAAATGACTATTTGTTAAAGTATGGCTGACTTTAGAGCATTTTTTCATCAAGCCTACTCTTATAGCTCCCCAAATATGCTTAAAAAGTCGTTTAAAATTAGATAATTCTACATTTTCACACATTTTCTTTAATTAATAGAATTAAAATTATAGGAATGTTAAGAAAAAAAGCAGTGTTGACATATTTCGACTTTATTTTGGCATGAATATATTTTGAAATAACACATCGTAAAATTAAATATTGCGTTAGAGCTTAACATTTGCGTGGCAATTTCTTGCTTACCGAGGTGGCCCCCTTAAACATATTTCAAAAAACTGCACGGGACTTGTTTAGTTCTCCTTTCTCCTTATATATTATGTTTTAAACTGCTCACGTGTTTGTATTTGCAATGAATGCATTTCAAATCTAGGTGCAGCTAAACGTTGCATCACAAAGCTTGTTCTACGAAACACACCTTGATGAGATAGAAAAAGGTGAGGAAAAAAACAAGACAACTCTTTTAAAGATAAGACACACATTCATTCCGCTTCGTAAACAACGCCGCAGTTAAAACGTCACCCTATATTTACTTTTCACGTCATCTTTCAACTTTATATTCTCCAAATACTTCTTATTTACAATGCATCTTTGTCAAACAAAGCGTGTTTGTTGCTTCTACTTAAAAAAAAAAAAAAAGCAACAGCTAATTGAACGCGCAGTGCAATTATTATTTCCTTTGAAAATGTGCATTTGCGAACATGCCAACCAACGCTTTTTTTTCCTGTATACAATAAAACCAACATTATATTTATCACCCGGAAGGTTATATAACTAATATATGGCATTTAAAGTGCGCTAGGTGTGAACAAATAAGTGTTGGCAACATATCTCAAGGTTGTGTTTGTAAAGTGTTTAATTATATTAAAAGCTTACGGATGTATTATACGACTTGATGAGGAGTTTTCAATTGAACCTTTTAAGTGTACTTATATATTCGCAGGTAAAGATACAGTCACATATCTAATCAAGGATATGAATATTTGAGTAATATAATGACAACCAAACACATTTGCCATCTAGTTAGTAAACATAAATGGATTGTTCTGAGCATTCTTTTAAGCCGCGTATACACTGGACTAGGCAAACGAGAGCGAACGAACGAAGGGTAGAGAATGCATTCCGTTGAATTTGTTCAGTGTTTTGTTCAAAATTCGCCTTGCCGTCCACATTAAGTGGACTGAATGTGTTCACGAATGTTTGCTCACTTTCGCTGGTTGCCTTGTAGAAACTTTGGCGTTATTCTACTTTTCATTATGTCCGATAAAGATTTAATTATTATCGCTAATCCGTCATATATAATAACTAGTGAAAAAGCTGTTCAGTCTATAAGAAGAAAAATAAAACGGTGTTGGTGGATGACTTCACTATTTAAAAGTAGAGAATGGTATAATGGTACAGATTCAATGCGTAATCTTAGGGCCAGTTTCATAGTCAAATTTAGTACGCCTCAAGTGCGGCGCTACACTAAATACAAGACGACACCTACCTAAACTCTAATGGAATGGGCCGTTCTCGCATAGGAAACTGGCTCATTCCATTCTGGTTTAGGTAGGTGTCGTCTTGTATTTAGTGTAGCGCCGCACTTGAGGCCTACTAAATTTGACTATGAAACTGGCCCTTAGACTCAAGATGAAATATGGACGCTTTCAAAATTTCTGCAAATTAAACTCCTCTGATATGGAATATTTATTGAATCTTATTGGCCCCAAAATTGTAAAACAAAATGAGATGTAATACAAGAGTATTATTCCACTCCATAGTCACACATAAACACGACATTCTATTCGGCTTGCTGTCGATGTTCCCTACTGCGTACACATTATCAACAGCTTGTTAGTGAACATGCTTTTATGTACCGACCAATGAACAAACATTGCTAAAGGCGAACGAATGTGTTCGGTGGTGTTCGTTTCTACGGACATATTCAGCGAACGAATTGGTTCGCCCAGTGTATGCTCGGCTTTAAAGAGAGTGGGGAGCATAGTGGACAGGGCCGTTCTTAGGGATGTGCGAATGGTGCGGTCACACAGGGCCCCTCGATTTGGAGGGCTCCGCGCTCGCTTAGGTGACAGAGGGGGGAAAACAAGATAGGGTGGGGCATTTTTAACTGCACGCTCGTCTATTAGGCTCCATGTATAGGCGATCTAGCAAATAATGTCAGAATGTAAAAACAAATGGAAATATAATCATTTGGTTTGATTTATTGAACGAGTGAAGTGAGTTCTCCGTTTTAACTCCAACGATTTTAATTTGTCTGTCTGTGGTGGATATATACAACGATAACTTTTTAACACATTAACTGATTTAATGCAAACTTGACACGGTTGTTCTCTGATCCGTTATAAAGATAAAGCCCAGTGGGTAAGAAAATCCAACGAATGGTTGGGGAGAAATCAACCCTTATATGTATAAAAAAAATGGCTTCTTAAATTAATGATTATATGAATTTACCTTTTAGGGCATTCAATGATATCTTATACAACTGAAAATTTGTATATAGGCGCAAACTACTATAATAACACTAAGCAAAACTTAAGTTTTCAACTTTTGGAGGATAGGGGGAGAGGCAGGTAACTGGGGGCTCCGCAAACGAAGTTTGCCCAGGGGCCCACATCTTCTAAGGCCAGCTGTGATAGTGGAACCGTGATAGTAAGATAGATTTAAAACATAATAAAAATTGTTATATTGTTCTCAGTATTAACGACATTTAGCTATTTTATTATTTATTTAGCACCACGTCTTACTACCCGTTTGGGTTATACGCTTAAGTACTAATTACGCTAATGGATTAGGAATTGGGAAGGTTGAATTAAGAGGAAGTTAACCCACATTTGCGTGGGAGGGAGAGTGAAAAATCATTTAGTAAAAAACCCATCCAGTTCACCCGACCTATATTCGAACCTCAATCTCCCCTTCCTCGGCAGTTGAGCTCAACACGACTAGCACGTTAGCTAACTACGCCACCGAGGCGGGTATTTAGCTATTTAACTTTTATAGTTATCTTATCGGCAATGATACGATCTGTCGAACGTGATGGTTAGAGAACACATGATTTTACATGTGGACATGTGAAAATATAGCAAGTAGAAGGGTCCTTTAAAAATGGGCGCAATTTTGATAACATGTTGCTGTATTGTCATTGTTATTGTGTAGTTATGCCAGCGCCACACCGTACCAAAGATACGCCACGTACTACAGTGGAAGATCCATGGCGTATCTTCTTCCCACAGTAGATAGGACAGGATTCAATTCTGACACTTCTCTGGCAGTGTGTCGAGAATCCGTCCGTGTGGCGCCTCCTACATGAAAACACGTATTTGTAACGTGACCGATTCTCCAACCAACGGATTATCGGCCGTCCGAAACCGAACAGACGCTTATGTCAGCGTATCGACGCAGTACGCTAGACGGACTAACGGATCTTACAACAAATGTGGTGTAGTAAAGAGTTGGATATAGACAGTTATGTATCAGCATTCCACCGCCAAAAATACGCGGTGTATATTAGGTACAGTGTTGTGCTACCTTATAGATACTATCAATCAAAAGCGACAGCTGCAGATTGCATGACTTGACGTATGAATTTAATAAAGAAGTTATATTATTGTAGCCGTCTAGACCAGTGGTTCCCAACTTTTTCACGGCTAAGCTGCCNCCCCCCCCCCCCCAATTGATCACCGTCCTCTCCACGTCTCTCCATGTCCTCCCTTCCCCCCACTATTTTTTTTTAATAACAGTAAAAAAAATCTCCAAAAAATACTGTTGTCTTTTCACTTATTTATTTTATACAAAAAAATAAATATAATATTGTCAGCGTAATGTTATAAAAAATATAGTGCGATGGCTGACACTGTTTTGTTTTCTTTAGTTCTTGAATATTCGGTTTAATATTTGAAAAAGCACACTGCATATAATTTTTCACTTCAAGTCGACGCTGTTTAGTTTTTATGAAAGTCAGAGTTTAAAATTAGTTGGGGTTACACGTGGCCGCAATGGTAGGCGAAGAGGGTAGAGAGTATAATTGGGGGACTGATCTGAGTCTTGCTTGAAATATAAAAATGTCTTCGATTCTTAGACGATTTTTAATGTAATTTACTTATGGCTCCACGCCCCCCTTTCAATTGCTTCACGACCCTCAGGTTGAGAACTATGGGTCTAGAACAAACCTTAAACTGTGGGTCGCAACCCCATATGGGGTCGTGTAGCTTAATGTGG
>CABEEJ010004705.1:49041-60121 GCA_901482245.1 Timema douglasi | reverse complement strand
TCTTCCATACCGATTATATTCCCCAAACCCCCTGGTATAAACATGTCCCACTTTAGGGCAGAACAAATCTGGTCACGTTAGGTATAACCTACCGTCTATATGCGGAAGAATGTTCGTTCTCGCTATGCACGACAAAATATTCGTACATTAAAACCAATATTTTGTCCACACTTGCGTGAGTCATCTCGAACAATGAATAAACGTGGACGAATAATGCACGTGGGAACCCAGCTTAAGAGGTGTCTGCAAGTAAAAAAATTAAACAAAATTGTATTATATATTTGGGTTGTATTTTATTTCTAAAATTTAAACTTTCATGTTGTTTTTGTATTGACTTTCTAGCTTTCACAGGGGGGGTACACTGACCCTTTGACACCCTCTACCCCCTTGAATCCGCGCCTGCGTCCAAGGGGCGTTTTCGAGGTCTCTTGAAGTGTGGTTTTAGGGGCAGATAATACGTGATACTCTTTCGTGCTGGCTACATGAATTATTATTTTATACAAATCCCTGACGTTTTCCAGATAACATTTTTACATTTTTACAAACTTAACTAAGCTTTTTCCAGTTTTCCTTGGGGAAAGAACATTCCATTTACTACTTGTATCACGTATATATTTTTAAATCCTAGCTACTGAACATCAACATTTGTATAATATGTTTTAGTACTAAATGTTTCAGATACTATTTGTGGCATAACAAAAACGCTCTAAAACCATCTCATGTTAGAAGAATGCCATTTTTAAGCAATTAATTTTATTTTTTATTTTTAGTACTGCGTTTTACTACCAAGCTAATTACGCTAATGGCTTTAGAGATTAGCTAGTAAGGTTATATTTGTAGGAAGTGTACCAGCATTTGCGTGAAGGGAGAGTGAATATTTTTAAACCCCTTTCACTACACCCGACCGGGATTCGAACCCTGATCTCCCTGCCAGCTGCAGTCTATTCTAACACGAGAATATGCGGCCGCCGAAGTCAGTTGTTTTAGTTTTTAGGTGCGAAATTAATAGAGAGGTATTTATTAACATTAATTAATTTTCCGTATTTTTAATTCAATTCCCTGACATCGAAAAATTCCCCGACTTTTCCCTATTTGTAGCCACCATGTGATTAAGTGTTAATTGCCTGTATTATTATTATTACTGAAGGTATTCAACGTGCACTTACTGAAAGAAATGATTATACCAGAACACGCTCTACAAACTAGCTTAACTAAAGAGTAAACAAAACGCCCAGTCTGTCTGTCTGTCAATTTAAGATTAAGAAAGGAAAAAAAAAACTCGATTTCAAAAAGGATAACATGTCAAACTATGGCGGGAATCAAACCTGATACTTTTAACTTAGAAGGCAGACGTGCTACCGACAAGCATAAGGTGGAGGGGAGGGAGGGTTAAGCCCTTCGCGATTTCGACTAATAAAATAGGTCATCACATATTGCGGAAACATCGCGTGAACCCAAAAACTGATTTGTTATCAAGTGGGGAAAACACGCGAACTGCTGGAGTGAAATAAACAGAATAAACTTGACCTTTAAGGATCCATCTCCCCCCTCTTCCCCCAACCGGTTAACACCTAACTTAGGTAAAGTAGCCCCATGGCTTCTTTGGTGCTGACTGACAGCTGACAGCTAAAAGCTTTGAAAAGTTAACAGACCCAATTATGTATCCCTACGCCGAACCATATTATCTGCAAAAACATGTGTTTAACAGCTGTCACTTCTGACGGTCCAAATTTTAGGTATATACCTAAATGTTGACTGTCAGAAGTGAGCTGTCAGTCAGCACCAAAGAAGCCATGGGGCTACTGTAGATAACAGCTTGAACCAGGCGTCACATCGTGCTGCTTTTTTTATATATTATACTTGAGGAAACATTAGAACCGAGGCCAAAGAATTGTTTTACCCTATTTAAAAAAGTGGATAAATAATCATTTTAACGAGAAAAACTATTAAATTGATTCCAATTTTGCTGTTGTCGAGTTAAAAACGCAGAATTATAACATTTAGAAAGGTTTAATCGATCTCCTAGTTGGTCCACATATCAAACAAATACTTGAGTTTCATTCAGTGTTTTAGGCTTCCTAAAAAAAAGGTGGTAAAGAGTAAGCTCCCCCTTAAAAAAATAAGCCGACTTAACCTTGAGTATGCGACTCTCTCGAGTAGTGAAACTGGTTTCTGGCAACCCACGGACAAACATCTCGAGGAGGACATTCTGTGGGGAAATACAAGTCTTCAGAAATTATATCGGGTACAGTCCGATTAAGATACGAAATAACTTTCTTAGACCCAAGATTTTTAATAAAATATAATTTTAATATTATAACCATGACCCACCACGGTGGCCGCATGGTCTTAAGGTATCACTCTCGCAAGAGACTAGACTGTCGGTGACGGGAAGATAGAGGTTCGATCCCGGTAGGGTGTACTGTGGGTTAATTTATATCAATTCAACCTTCCTCATCCCTAACATATTAGAGAAATTAGTGCATAGACGTATAATAAAATTACTCAAACGGTTAGTAAGACGCGGTGTTTAAAAATCCATGCATCAAATCATGTGATCTGCAGCTGTCGCTAACGATAGATATTATCAAAACCTATAAAATAACAATAATAGAGTAAAATGTTATCAATGCTGGCCACAAAAAAATGTGTATGTATTTTCTAAAAGTTTATTTTACCTTAATATCACTTTGATTATATAGTGAAATTGCGATGGAAGAGAGATTAAGATAAAATTTGACCAAATTATTTTATCCACATTGACATGATTTGATAAACGTGTGATTTGATGTAGTACATTAAAGTACAGTAGCCCCGTGGCTTCTTTGGTGTTGACTGACAGCTCACAGTTGACTTCTAACAGTCAACTGTGAGCTGTCAGTCAACATGTAGATATATACCTAAATTTTGACCGCCAGAAGAGACAGCTGCTAAACACATGTTTTTGCAGATCGTTTGGCGTAGGGATACGTAATTTGGTCTGGTAACTTTTTCTAAAGCTGTCAGTCAGCACCAAAGAAGCCATGGGGCTACTGTAGCTTCGGTAACCTTTGTAACTTCCTACTCCCATTCGGCCCGGTACCTAAATACTACTTACTGTGGATTCACATATCCACCGAAAAACAAGCGCAGAACAGAAACGTGTGGTCACGTGACGAGCTCTAATCCAATCAAAATATTTCCGCTTCATCAGAGCGAGCGGTTCTGCTAAAGTTCAACTCATCTTTACTTCGTCTGCTCTGCCGGAGATGTTCGACACCGGAGCAACAATCAAATCTCAGCAAAAGCCATCTCAAATCAGTGCGCATGCGCATTTGACAACGCATGTGTTGTTGTACAGTCAGAAAAAAGCAGACAGCTTTGTTGGTCGTTGTAAGGAGATTTGAAATAACCCGTTGATATAAAGCGTGTGTATCAATGTATTGGATTGTGCCACAACACAGCGTCATAATTTGAAAACATACATCAGGAGAATGATCTAAAATATACGTCTATATACTAGAAAATAAAATATGTTGATAATCAGCTGTTTTAAGTTTGCGTGGTAGCCTGGTGATCTAGGGGTAAGGTGTCGGACTTCTGTACTGGGGTCCAGAGTTCAATCCTAGGTCCCGGCACAGATTTATCTGATTGCCAAACCCTTTCTTCACCTCTGACAAGACGTGTATTAATCACAGCTTGTGAATGTGTGGAATGCCAGGCCTCCACCGTGGTTNTGCCAAACCCTTTCTTCACCTCTGACAAGACGTGTATTAATCACAGCTTGTGAATGTGTGGAATGCCAGGCCTCCACCGTGGTTCGGATTCCACGTTAAACTGTAGGTCCTCCATTTTCATCTCACAATCACCCTACCATTACACATTAGCGTAAGTGGGTATAACTCGAACGCGTATTAAGACGTGGTGCTAGTAATAATAATAATAATAATTATTATTATTATTTATGTTAGCATTGCATTGCATTGCATCATGGGCCAACATTCAGCGTGCGAGCTGCTGCGTCACTCAAGCAGATTCTCCGTAAGGTCTGTAGTCTGTAAGAAAAGACCGATTCCTTGGTGGTCTGTCTACATACTCCTTGTCCGTAGTCCACAAGAAGATAAAGATTCCACATTAAGGGGGCCGCCTCAGTCGGCGAGAAATTGCTCCGTAGACGTCCATCTCATTTTCAACGACATTTTAATCATATTTATGAAGCTATGAAACTAGCTTGATGAAAAAGTCTCTAGATTTAGCCTTCCTCTAATAAATACAGTTATTTTTTTTAAAGACTCGCAAAATAAAATTTTAAGACATTTGAAAACTAGCCGCGATCTTTCCTATTTCCCTTGAGATAAGAAGTACAGTAGTTTTCTTTCCTCTCTCTTTTTTTATTGATATAAAAAAGGGTGGTTGTAAGTAAAGTTCGAAAGGAACTTAAGTTTATATAAAATAAAGCAGTAGTTCCAGTTAACTATAAAAGACGTTGAATTTTAAGCCGTGTGGTGTAGCCCGACAGTGATTGATACTTTCTAGCTGGTCGAGGCGGTCGCTTTAACAGATTTATATTTCCTTAGAGTACCGACCCATAAGTTTGTAGTTCTCCGTGAAAGTTGGATCAACAACTTTATTAAGGCTTTACGTCACGGACGGCTACTGAGAAGCGATCATACGTAAATAAATAAATGAAAATCATTATACGAATCGAAATGAATGCGTTACATATGGTAAACAAAGCGATCATAATTTTCTAAAAATTGCTACAGTCGGCCGGAATCAAGATAGAACGTACACCTGCCGGGTCAGAGTCGGGCACTTTTTTGTTTGGTTAAACTACATAACCAGATTTTACTAACTTAACCTAGGACACTTTGTCTCGACATTCGGTAGCGTATCTACCTAGTATTTAAGGGGTCAGGATTCAAATTCCGCCAAGGTAAAAACACTTATCGTTGCGAGATTTAGTTGGTTCCCTTTCACTAAGTGATAAATTAACGACATAAGTTTAGCAGTCGTGTTTTTCACAAAACTTAGGAAAGGCTCAGTATAGTAAGATCATGGTAGGAATAGGTGTTTTTAAAAAACTAGATATTTTCGGGGCAAGATCTTTAATGAAGTCGGGTCGAAGCGATTCCGTGTAGCCCAGTTATTTCGAGAACAAAAGAGTGTTTGAACAAACTCGAGATGTGTCGTTGAAGAGCTAATAGTTCTAATTGAACGATTCCTCCCAACGGACTAGTTTACCTCCTAGTGTTCTAGTTCAAAGTGAACTACGGGGTGACGCGACAGCAAACAATCGTGACTCTTCGACCGATCTAGGTCACAGAAATGAAGTGGCATAAAAAGAAACTGAAACTTCTCATTTGACTTTACCCTGGTTCATACAAACTCCAAGCAATAATCACCAATGCCCTAATATTAATAGAATATTTAGTAATATCACTGGCAGTGATGTAATTAACCGGCCTCTTGGTATAGTGGTGAGCGGTTTACCTGGATGTCCCGTGTTCGATTTCCGGCTGGTACCGGGGAAATTTTCCCGAAAGGGGGGAATAATTCCCATGGTCCCGAGGGTTAGATTAATTAGCCTTAGGGTAGTTTAAAATCTTCATTGATTCCATTCCCTCATATCATCGAGACATGGAAAGAGCCTCCACGGAAAGGATGTAAGATTAGTACATTCGGGCGTCCCCTGGGAGACGGTACATTAGTACGGGCTTATCTTTCCACAAATTGATATAGTCCTGACAAGCCACTATCATTATTATTATTATTATTATTATTATTATTATTGTAGTCAAGGCCGTAGTCANTGAGTCAGGGGGGGGGGGTTGTTCAACTCCCCCACCCCCCAAAATTTTATGAACAAAATATATATGGCTATATTTATGGTTCAAACAATATCAAAATTATGGTACAAGTACAAATTAAGGGGCTATGTTACCATAAAAAAACACTTAAGATAGATTCTAGAACTGTTTATTATTTAGAATCTTTTATAGCCTCCGGCAATTGGAGGATGTGCCGACCAAGCGCGCACCCCCCCTCTCCCCCTCCCGCGAAATTATTGGCTGGCTAGGGCCTTGGTTTTGTAGTTCTATAGTTCACGAACAACCCCAACAGCGAACAGTTCTGCCCATCTCCCGGAGAAACCTCAGCAAACGTCAATGCACATGGACGGCTATAGCCTCGGCTAGAATAACCGCACAGTATGTTTACATAAGGGGGCGGAGTGCGAAGGAAGACATTTGGCTAACGCTCCCGAGTCCAGACACGCGCAATAGTTTATCAACGGTTTGTTTTAGCACTGTGTCCTACTACCCGTTCGGGTTATACGCTGTTTGTTACGGTAGGTCCCGGTGTGTAAATATATTTTAAAAAAAACATAACATGTTCAGTTTATATTTGGGCCTATATTCCAAATGTTAGTATTTATGTCATGAAAATTAACTCTTTACTTGGTTATATACTGAACAATTAGTATTAATAAAACTCTACCCTAGAGTGTGACTGGCGTTATATTAAACCATACGAGTTAAGTTGGGTATGTATGGGACGAGAGAAAAGAACAATAACAATAATTATTTTTAAATGAAGAGGAAAAAACTGTCATTTAATTACAAGACTCTTGACAGATATTTAAAAAAAATGTTAATATCAACCTGTGAAGAAAATTCAAATGTTTGTACTGAAGCAGTATTTGATTTATTCTGACAAAAAAAGTTTTGATATAAAAACTGTAAAAAGACTTATCTTTTCTCTCCTTCCCTAGATCCCCACCTTAAGGGAGTAGGGTTGTAATTTATGCGTTTATAAGTTTAGCAGTGTTGTTAAAAAATAGAGAGGATTAGCTCAAA
Source organism: Timema douglasi (assembly GCA_901482245.1). NCBI lineage: Eukaryota > Metazoa > Arthropoda > Insecta > Phasmatodea > Timematidae > Timema > Timema douglasi. The sequence goes on along the minus strand of CABEEJ010004705.1, from coordinate 53,285 downwards.
TGCACATTCCTAATAATTATACAACACTTGAAATCTAGAGTGCATAATATCACGATTAAAACTATCGTTCGCAATTTTAAAACATGTAATTAATAAAACAACAAGGTTGCCATTATTTATTTACTACGTAGTTCCCTGTGCTGTCAAAGTTTTTACAGGAGAAGTTCCTATTTTTCCAGACAGCTTAGATTGAAGAAAAGAGTAATAACGTTACATATTTCACCAAACTGAATCACGTTAATTATGTTTAAAACAGGATGGTTTAAGACTGATGGGCAAATATATATTATATAGATTCACAAGCGTTGTTCAAGGGTTAATAAGATATGTTTTAATCAGCATGCTTAAGGCCCTTATCTCTGTCGAGTGTAAGTCTAAAACCTATTTTGTGGGATGGTGGGCGGGAGGGTAAAAAGCATGGCATGGCTTCACAACCGACCTAAGTATCCTTCCGCGCCAACAAGAACAGATGGATCATGGAGAACGTAGATGGCGCTAGCTACCGGGCAGGTCTTGCGGGAAAATCATACGTTTGGAAATACCAGTTTTCTCGAGAACGAGTGAAATTTTTATAGTAATATTTTCAACACCCCTTCTAAGATAATGTATCAATGTTTATTAGGTGTTACATTTTCTTAATTTTTGTTATAAAGCCGGTAGTTTTCTATTGAAAAATGTCAAAATTATTGTTATTTGATCAGTGTTAAGCTCATAGAGGAGGTGTGTATATAAAAAGTACAACTTAATCAACATGCTTCTATTCTTGAACAATCCGAAAATAAGATTGCAAAGCAATCAAAATTCTCGAAGATAACCGTTTGTTCCCGTGGCTCTACATTTTCACGCCAAATGAAAAAGGCCAATCGACTTAATTCTTCTGTTAACTCTTTCATTCAGCCATAGACCTACTATTTTAAGCTTTCAGTTAAATATTTTACATTAAAAATATTCCAGTATTTTTTTACTAGATTTTGCAAAATTCCCTGCAACCATTAGCGTAATTAGTACACAAGCGTATAAACCCAAACGGGTAGTAAGACGCTGTTCTAAATTTTAAAAAAAATCTCTGAGTGCCGCCTCATCCAACCCTGCCCCTTCAACAACACAGTAGGCTACAAGCCACCAAGGAGGGAAATTTAACCGGAAAATGTTTCTCTCTAGACGGGTGAATAACGAATGAAATGAGCGAGCACACAAGGCCGGACTGCAAACTCTCTTGTGATACTACGCGCATAGCACCAGCTTAAAACGACACGGTTACAGGTGATGTCATGGAATCAAAAGTCATTGCATTGTCACCCTGAGGCTCGATTCACACGTTCGTCGAAAATAGAGAGCAAGAGTGGCGCATGAAATTCACACAATAGCACAATAGAATTTATTATAGTTAGGCCCATAATAATTTGCAACAAAAACCGGCTCCGTGGTGTGGTGGTCAGTGCACCTGCTTATGAGCCTAGGAGTCCCAGGATCTATTCCCGGCTGGTACCTTGGGTATTTTCCCGAGAGGGGAATTATTGGAAGCTTTTGATAAACCAATCAAAACATATTTCCAAAGTTAGTGATTTCTAATGAATGTTGGTGGTCAAAAGTGGACTTCCTATAAAAATCGGGGCTTACACTTAACAAGTTATTTGCTTAGTAAATAGTTTTCTATTGGAATTCCTTTATTAAGACTGTTCAAGCAAGTTTTGATTTATTTTTCCTAGGTACACCAATTCAAGGCTGATACATTTTTTTGTAGGTTTTGAAATTCCCCAACTTTTCCAGGTTTTCATTGTGTTACAGGCGCGTATCAATCCTGTATTTATGATCTCTTAAATATTTCAACTGATGTATAAACGCACCAACAGTTTTATTGAAGCTTCAATAATAATTATTAGAAAAACCTTAATAAACCTTAAGAAAAATACATTAAAAGTATAGTTAATAATAGAAATACATAGCAACGCGCCTTACTACCCGTTAGGGTGATACGTTTAATTACTAATTAAGCAAATAGGTTAGGAATAGGGAAAGTTGAATATAGGGGAAGGGAACCCGCATTTGCGTGGAGGGAGAGTAGAAAACCATTTAGGAAAAACCACTCCCAGCTCATTTGAGCGAGATTCAAACCTCAATCTACCCATCCTCGGTAGTCTAGCTAAACACGGAACTAGCGCGTTAGCTAACTACTCCACCGAGGCGGGTTAGAATCATATAGTTTTAATTACAGTGAAAATGTCAAGAAAAGGTACTCAACAACGCTTATTAAAGAACAAAATTTGTTAATCCATAGAACATAAATAGTTAACATAGACTGAAATTAATTAAAATGCTTAAAATAGTTTCAAACTTGCTTGGTAAGTCTTAATAAAGGCTGCGCCTTACCACTTTTAAACAAACATAAATTTTCTTACGAACGGACATATATGACATAGCTGAAAAAAGTTATTATTACTAGCTTTAACGTATTCATAGGTCAAGTCATGTGATCTGTCCCTATCACTTTTGATAGATATTATCAATACCTATATAATAATACGAGTAATATTGTAAAATATTACCAATGTTGACGGCAAAAAATTAGTTTGTATTCTTTTATAAAAGGTGTTTCAAATGTCCATTCGTGAGAAAATCAAGGTAGATGTATATTACGTACCTTGGTATGCCTGAGTGATTTTCTATGTCCTCCTACCCTATCCAAGGGCTGGTGAGGCGCCGACTGTCCTTGCCCCATCTCTTAGGTCACCTGTATCCTTCACTGCACGCACTGACACTTGTCAACACACACACTCACACACACACGCGCGCGCGCGAAGGGACGACGGACAATCTTGAACGTTTGACAACGCCACTACTGACACCACGTAATCACGACACTGGGTGATGGTGATCTGTTGGGCGCGAGGCGAGCGACTAGTACCAAGCGGCTCTAACTACCGTCGTCATCTGGCGCGCCTGCAAACATCACCGGGCCGTGTGCTAACAGACGACATCCGGGTGTGGTCCGCGCTACCTGACCTACCTCTTTATACACCTGTCCCAACGCGGTTAGCGTGCTCGGAGGTCGGACACTAGCACAGGATGTTTACACTCTAGATCTGGCGTAGTACGTACGATTCGTGCGATCAGAAGGCACACAATGAACATTCAAATACTGAGGAGACCACATTAAAAAAATAGGTTAGTTTTATTTTCAACACCACGTCTTACTACCTGTTCAGGCTTTTACGGATCTATGATAATTACTCTAATGGGGTAGGGATGAGGAAGGAAGCATTTTAAAGGTAATATAAATCCACTTCGGTGGCCGAATGGTCTAACACGCTACTCTCGCAGTAGACTAGACTGAAAATTACAACGATATCGAGGTTTGAATCTCGGCCGGGTGGTTTTTAAAATTAGTTTTTCCACTCTCCCTACATGCAAATGCGGGTACACTTCCTCTGTATTTAACCTTCCCCATTCCTAACCCATTAGCGTACTTAGTACTTAAGCGTATAACCCAAACGGGTAGTAAGATGCGGTGCTAAGTATTACTCTAAGCAATTGTGTCAATCACTAAGTGGAACTACAGTCGTCCAGTCGTAGTCGACAGCTCTTCTCCCGATACCACCGATAGAGGTATGTTGTTAATTAGTGTGTTAATAGGTCAGTTACGGTCTTTCTTAAAGGTGTCCTAGGTGTTTGAAATATTCACAATCATCAGATGTTGCGCTTAGGTCAAGTATTGACAAAACCTAGAACAGTGCACGAGTTTGGTGTTTACTGTAATGAAGACTAAACTGTTTTCTATTACATTGTTTAACGACGTTGCCTACTTGAATATTTCGTAGCTATTTTGCGAAGCGGGTTGCATCTTAGCTTGACACACCTACAGTAGCCCCATGGCTTCTTTGGTGCTGACTGACAGCTCACAGCTGACAGTAACATATAGGTATATACCTACATTTTAACTGTCAGAAGTGACATATGATAAACACATGTTTTTGCAGATCATATGGTTCGGCGTAGGGATACATAATTTGGTCTGGTAACTTTTCAAAGCTTTTAGCTGTCAGTCAGCACCAAAGAAGCCATGGTGCTACTGTAAGTACTCTAAGTATTATCATACTCTAAGTATTATCATACTTGGACGCCAATGTACTATATAGAAAGAGAAGGACGAAAATGAGTAGTCCCGCCTGAGAGGAATCTTGTTTATCTACTGATAACACTTCCTCTGACGAGCTTACACACACACACACACACACACACACACA
>CABEEJ010004705.1:33611-48845 GCA_901482245.1 Timema douglasi | reverse complement strand
CACACACACACACACACACACACACACACACACACACACTGTTTGCGCCTTTAAAACATTGACTTGCTTTTTAAAATTTCATTTTTCTTGTTTCCTATTCTATATAGACATTTGTTTCCACGGAATTTTTTAATCTACATCCGGGCGGGAGTTCTCCTACAAGCCATTTCCGTGAATAAACCAAATAACCTAAGCTGTAGATGATTTATAAAAAAATACGTTAGCAAAAAAAACTATTTCAAGATATGAAGTCATTTTCTGACATTGTAGGACAATTTTTTTTAAATTACTTAAGAATTTATAATATTTGTTTCGCCGTTATATCTTAAGAACTCGCTGAGTAAAATGTATATTCTCTAACATTGGAAATCTTATATCCATTTGCCGTCAAGTAACAGGTATGCAACGTCCTTAAAAGTTGAAATTTTCCACAAGGAAAAATCCAAAAATCCACCTATTTCGGTTGATCATTAAGAGCTAAATTCCCGGTAACTGGTATAGGTCAGGAGCGTAGAATGGATCTTCTGTGAATATAATGATGTGTTTAATAGGACGGTCACAACACAAATAATTGTATTGTCATTTGTCAATTCGACCAACGAAGCGTTTTAGGCTACAGTTAAAAAAAATCTATCAATATTATAAAAAAAGCGCAAATATTTTGTGTATTGGAAAGCAACGGTTAACTGATAAAGTGACGTCAGCGAGTGAAACCGCACCGTTTGTAACCAAAATTGGCTTGTTTTCAAATAAAACTAAGTAGGCAAAAAGTGGACTGCAAATTTTTTAAATGTAGATTGATTTGGGTTGTGAAAGTCCAATTTTCATAGGAAGGGCCTTAATTGACAGCTAGAAATGTTACTAGATCTACTTTCACGTAACCCACTACAATGACCGAACGGTCTGAGGCGTCACTCTGACAAAATACTGGCCTGTTGCTGACGGTGAGATTGGGGGTCGAATCCCGATCAGGTCTACTGAAGTTTTTTTTTTTTCTAAATAGTTTCCCACTCTGCTTCCAAGAAAATGCGGATAAATTACTTCTAAAATACTTCCTTCGTCATCTCCATCCCTTTAGAGTAATTATAAAGTATGCGTTTAACCTGAACAGGTAGTAAGATGCGGTTATATAAAATATATTCATGTATTCATCCGTCAAGCCCCTTTGGCTCGAGAGCATCAATATCCACAAAATAATACCAATAATAAAATAATGTGTTTTTTTCTTTCTAAAAAGGCTCTTCCTATATTATTATTTAGCACCGTGTCTTACTACCCGTTCGGTTTATACGCTTTAAGTACTAACTACTCTAATGGATTAGGAATTGGGAAGGTTTAAATAGAGGAAGTTAACCCGCATTTGCGTGGAGGGAGAGTGGAAAACCATTTAGAAAAAACCACCCCCAGTTCACCCGACCGAGATTCGTCCGAGATTCGAACCTCGATCTCCCCGTCCTCAGCAGTCGAGCTCAACACGACTAGCGCGTTAGCCAACTACGCCATCGAGGCGGGTGTAAAGCTAACCATATTTCTTAATAGCATTGGAGATGTAGGGAGCGCGAGAAAAAGAAAGTGTTTTTCCAGTTTTTATAAAACACTTTTTTTTCCATAATAACTAAAATATTGCTTCAGTAAAAACTAAAAACATAAAGTTTAATTTTCCTTTCAGTTGTTGAATATCTGACAAGGGTGTCCTGGTGGAAACTATCTTAATTTAAAAAGTTTCTTATCAAATGATGACAGATTTTTTTTCAACAAATGATGACATCGCAATGTGTAGAAAATTAAACTATTTGTTTCTACTGGAGAAATATTTAATTTATTTTGGCAAGAAAAAAAAAATTGGTTTGATATAAAAACTGCAAAAAACACTTAACTTAATTCACGTTCCCTACACTCTCACTTTAATATGCCCTACTAAGATTACAACTCAAGTCACGTGTATTAGCCGTTTGTTTGTCTCCGAGAGATATTAATGTTGCTACTCATCTGAAGTGATCTCCCCTGAAGGTAGCAGAGTGAAGAGTAACAATTCCTGCACTTGTCAGTTGTAAATAACGTTACTACAGTAGCCCCACGGCTTCTTTGGTGCTGACTGACAGCTTTAAAAAGTTACCAGACCAAATTACGTATCCCTACGCCGAACCAGATGATCTTCAAAAACATGTGTTTAGCAGCTGTCACTTCTGACACTCAAAATTTAGGTATATAGATAGCTCACAGCTGACAGTCAGCACCAAAGTAGCCGTGGGGCTACTGTACCTGTACGTGATATGACGAGGCTTTTTCATAAAAAAGGAGAATAGTAATTTACGCGCATGGTCGAGCATTTTAAAGAGGAGTGGAAAGAACAAAAACAAGAATTAGGAAAAAAAAAAAACCATCCAACCCGATTACGAAAATTGGGGTTTTCTGCGTTTTCTTAATATAAAGTCAAGGTTAGCTGCAAGGCAGGACCACATCACGCATAATTTAGCTAAAACAAAAATAGATTTGGGTAGTCCAAACTAAAAAAAAAAAAATCGTAAAAAATTGTTTGGCAATTTGAAAATAATAGGCTAAGAATGGTACGTATGACCCATTGCGATTAGATAAAAAAAAAACGCTAGAGGTACAAATAGCGCGCACTTTCTAATGTCCGGAGGGTACGCGGACTAAGGCACCAGCCTCTAGTCTTGTTTACCACTGTGACGGAAATGTCGGTGTTCAAATACCAGCCGGGTTTACTTAGGGTGTTTTTTTTCTCCTAGATTGTTTGCCATCATCTCTTGAAGCAAATGTGGGTACATTTTGTCTAACTTCAACCTTACTCGGCCTAACCCCCAATAGTTTAAATATGCTATAGTCCGGCCCGGTAGTAAGATGCATTACACGTGAACGAAATATTACCTTAACTTTTGAGGACCCGCTTCAGTGGCCGAACGGTTTAAGGTGTCACTCTAGTGTTGGACTGGCCTGGTGATAACAAGGAGATCAGGGTTCGAAACCAGGTCGGTTCTACTGAGGGGAGGTTTTCCTAAATGTTTTCCCACTATCCTTCCACGCAAATTCGGGTGTATTACCTCTAAAATGATTCCTTCCTCCTCCCTACCTCTTTAGAGTAATTATCATATACGAGTATTATTACCTGAACAGGTAGTAAGACAAGGTAATGTGTACATAAAAAAAAGTTGTTTACCCTGGAAACACCTCACACCACGTCGCTGTGAGAAAACTTTCAATGATATTCCCGGTTAGAACACAACTACGTAACTCATATCCTGGTTAATCGGTTCTTGAGATGAGCTCTCAACATACTGTTCAAACATTGTAACGGCAGGAGCTAAAACATCCGGGTAGTAAGGATAAACTGATACAAGAAACATGTAACATTATTTTAGCCGGGTATCGAACCGGGAATCTCACTGGCAGAAGATCGTCTCCCCCGCCGGTTCTATTTCCACAATGGTGAGTAATGAAGCAATCTCGTGTTTGAGACACATCTAACAAACACTTGCGACGTGTCTCTCATTTCAACTAGTCAGACCCGCGGGTAAATACACATTTCGGTTGTGACGTTGTGTCTGATGGTGCTAAAGTCCATTCTCCCGGAGGACAGAGAAAGTGCACAAGAGGGAGAGACCTCGTATCAAGAGCACACATAGACATCGTATCAAGAGCACACCTAGACCTCGTATCAAGAGCACACCTAGACCTCGTATCAAGAGCACACATAGACCTCGTATCAAGAGCACACATAGACCTCGTATCAAGAGCGCACCTAGACCTCGTATCAAGAGCACACATAGACCTCGTATCAAGAGCAAACCTAGACCTCGTATCAAGAGCACACATAGACATCGTATCAAGAGCGCACCTAGACCTCGTATCAAGAGCACACCTAAAACTCGTTTCAAGAGTGCACCTAGACATATCAATAACGCACCTAGACCTCGTATCAAGAACGCACAGGGGAAAAACAACTCCAACACGTGGCAACATGGCAAACATCTTGTGCCCACAGTGATGGAGGGACTGAGCTATCACTTTGAATGTAATTCTACCAAATATAATCGGCAAACGGTAATAGCTTTTCATTATTTGGTGCTGGGTAGTTAGGTTAGTCTGTTGTCATATAAGGTTCAGAGACTATAAATTATTATTATTATTATTATTATTATTATTAGCACCGCGTCTTACTACCCGTTCGGGTTATACGCACTTACGCTAATGTGTAATGGTAGGGTGATTGTGAGATGAAATGGAGGACCTACAGTTTAACGTGGAATCCGAACCACGGTGGCGGCCTGGCATTCCTCACATTCACAAGATGTCTTGTCAGAGGTGAAGGAAGGGTTTGGTAATCAGATAAAGCTGTACCGGGATCAAGGATTGAACCCCGGACCGCCAGCATAGAAGTCTGACACCTTTCCCCTAGACCGCCAGGTCACCCAGAAACTATAAACAATGGCGCACTTTAAAAACACCTACCTTGTGCGCTTCTGATATATTCCAAAGACAGGAACACAAATTTCGCTCTCTGTAACAACCTCAGCTGCCTTCTCCATTTATTGGGCTCTTCCTAGCATCGCGACTTGCCACCCGTTCGGGTTTTACGCCTATGTATTGATTGCGGTTATGTGTTAAGGACGAGAAAGGTTGAATTTAGGGGGAGTGTACCCGCATTTGGGCGACGGGAGAGCGGAAAGCCATTTATAAAAAATCATCCTCACTACACCCGACCGGGATTCGAGCCCCGATCTCCCCATCATAGGCAGTTTAGTTTATTGCGAGAGTGACGCCTTAGATTGACGGTATTGTGAAGATCGGGGTCTGACTATGAAATTGGCCCATTACATTCTGGTCTAGGTATTCAGTCTGACCAGCCAGACTACACCTTCATAGTATAGCAGCAGGCTGGTCGGAGAGGAGTAAATAGATCTCGCGACAGCAGCAAATGCTGCATGCTAAGGAAACAATATCGCGTGCCACCGGCTAGCCGGCCCTGTCCTAGTCCCTCGGTCGTGGGGGAAGGTCCTTCAGGGGCACTCAGCGCCAACGACGACTGTAGTATGAGAGATTCTCAGGTGACTCCACACTCGACCTCGCCGATATGAAATCTACCGTTCATTGGATGGCGCAACATTTAATTTTCACTTTCACACCAAACCACACATGAAGGAGTGAGGCGCGTTCTAAACGAAATGCCATTCACTAACCAATAACGTTTGTTTTTTAATTTCACAGACGCAAACACCATCTTAGGAATAGTAATTGAAGGGTACGGGGGGGGGATTCACATTACACACATTTTAGAAAACATACTCACCCAGTCCACCTCATTCAGGGTGGCTACAAGACATATTTTACAAAATTCCTCTGACTTTTCCAGGTTTTCCAGGCAACATTTTTCAATTTTCCCTGACTACTTTTTTCCAGTTTTAATGGTGGATGATGACTTTTGTAATTATTGATCATATATTAAAAGAAAGTCTGTATCTATTATACATAAAAAAATTTATCAGTTATTTTAAATATTAAAATGTTATTTTATTTAGGTATTATTAACTTAAGTTTTAGTGTTAAGTTGTGGAATTAATGGGATATTTTAGACATAATTTTTTTAATTCCCTGACTTTTTCTTATTTTTATGTTAAATTCCCTGACATTTCCCTGTTTTCCCTGTCATCCAAAAATTCCCTGACTTTTCCAGGTTTTCCCTGTCTGTAGCTACCATGTCATTACACCATATCTCTATCTTGAGCTAGCTCTATCCAGTCCACCTCATTATGATCTATCTCTATCTTGAGCTAGCTCTATCCAGTCAACCGCATTACACCCTATCTCTATCTGGAGCTAGTTCTATCCAGTCCACCTCATTTCACCCTCTCTTTTTCAGGTCCATTCTAATGTTATCCTTACATATGCGTTTAGGTTTTCCGAACAAGGGTCTAGATTCTTTCATTCGCATTGTATTTCCTGCCCACAGTAATCTACAAGAATGAATTACTCTAACAATGTCTTGTGATGGGTACAGAGTATGTAACTCATCATTATGAAGCCTCTTCCACTCCCATGTAACCTCATCCCCTTTTGGACCAAATATCTTCCTAAGCACCTTGTTTTCAAACACCCTAAATTTATTTTCCTGTAGGGTAAGAGACCACGTTTCACACCCATAGATAACAGCCGGTAAAATGATTGTTTTGTATATTCTGAGTTTAACATTCCTTGGAAGCTGGTGAGATGTCAACAACTTACCGACCAAGTAATAACATGGATTTCCCGACTGTGTTCTTTTCATAATTTCCAATCCAATAACGTTATTGCTAGCTAAAAATCGTTCCCGAATATTTAAACTCATTAAACCTGTCCAATTATAAGTTTTAGGTATCGAAACCCCAGCCTGCCAGATCATGCAAATTCAGGCTGTTTTGTGTGTGTGTGTGTGTGTGTCTTATGTAATTGAGAGATTGCTGCGCAGTCTTTCAGCTCTAACGTTTGTTTCACGCGTTAGCTGAAAATAGAAAGCAAAATCTGCCTCAGTGGCGCAGAATTCACACGCTGTATGTTGACCCATGATGCATCGCAATGCTAACTTAAAACAATACTAATTAATTATTCAAGGAGCACCCAATAAACAATAACAAAAGGATCTGATTATAAGTGAAAAGATATAATCAGATCCTTTTGTTATTGTTTATTGGGTGTTCCTTGAATAATTAATTAGTATCATTATAATTCTCCTTACTAAATCACTATGAATATAACTAATATAACATAAAACAGCAGATTATCAACATACTTTATTTTCTAGTATATAGACGTATCTTTTAGATCATTCTCCCGATGGATGTTTACAAATTATGACGCTGTGTCGTGGCACAATCCAATACATCGATATACACGCTTTACACTAACGGGTTATTTAAAATCGCCTCAGAACTGGAAACGAAGCTGTCTGCTAGCTTCTGGCTGTAGAGTGCATACGTTGCCATTTGTCAAATGCGCATGAGCACTGATCTGAGATTTGATTGGTTCTCCTGTGCCGAACATCTCGGACAGAGCGGACAAAATAGATTAACTTCAGCAGAACAGCTCGCGTCGGTTAGGTGGACATCTTGTTTTGAAAATTGAAAAATGACACCTAGACACGGGAATCGAGCCCGGGACCTTTGGCTTTTTACACCAATGCTCTTACCACTGAGCTACCCAGGAATCGTCCCGTCTCCAGAGTCATTCTTCACTCATATTTTAAGGCAGTCTCTATGATTGACTTTGGGAAATCGTCGGCTACAAATGTGTGATTTCTAATATCTCGAGCTATCAGATAACCCAGCCATCTGCGACTCGGTAGTTGGCTTAGTGCTGCCACTTGTACAGTTATTATAATTAATGTAAGGGATTGCATATTTAAGAATCAAATAGCTCAAGCAATTATTTATGCTTTTAGTGAGGAATTCTACCTCTAGATATATTCTGAAAATTGAAAAATGACATATGAACACAGGAATCGAACCCGGGATCTTTGGCTTAGTACGCCAATGGCCTAACCACTGAGCTATCGAGGAATCTTGTGATTGGCTTTGAGCTCGTCACGTGACCACATTTCTGGTCCGCGCGAACGTATGAATCCACAGTAACACAATATTTAATTCTATAATGCATTATTTCAAAATATGTATCATACCAAAATAAAGCCTAAAGATTCCAACAGGGCTCTTTTTCATCAACAACCCTTAGTTGGAAGTCTTATTCATGGAAAATAAAAATGTATGAAAATGTAACATTAGCTCATTTTCAACATCTTTTTAATCATATTTACGGAGCTATGAGACTGGGCTTGATGGAAAAGGCCTCTAAAGGGAGCCTTCCTCTCAAATAAAGTAGTTTATTGATAGGCCCACGACATAACATTTTAAGATATTTGAAACTATCAGCGACTTGAGATAAGAAGTTTCGTGGTTTTCTTTCCCCTCTTTCTTATCAACATAACAAAGTGTGGTTGTATGTGAAGGGCGAAAGAGATTATAATCGTGGACGGAACAGAGTAGTTCCAGAAAACGACACAGACCAGTGTATTTTAAACCGCGTGGCTTGACAACGATTGATACTTTCTCGCTGACAGAGGCGGCCCCCTTAACAGTTCCCGTAATTTAGGATGACGGGGCCATACCTGACGGTTTCTTGGACGCGCGTGTGACGTACAGTTAGGGGTGCGGGTTGTCTGAGATGAGTCATTCGCTGACTCAGTATGACGAAAAGGTCCTAATCGTGACGTATTCGAGGTGGTCTCCTAACGCTGTCGGCCTCGTCATCTTATGAAGAAGTGCAACAAGGCGGATTAGAAATAAAGGAGAATTAGGTGTCCAACTTTCAAAGCAAGTGCCCGAAAATGCAAACATGTTTTTTGCGGCCAAAAGTGATACAATTTTTTCTATATTATTAGTGTTATTTTTATAAGCATAAATATCTGACAAAAATGATATCTGCAGATCACATGCCTTGACGTATGAATAGGCTACGTGAAAGTTGATCAAGTATTTTTTTCTAGTTGTTAGATAATGTCCTTCCTATAAAAATTGGGTTGTAATATATTAATATTCGGGAAAGGCCATTTAAAAAACAAACAAATATAAATTAGAGAAGGTGAAACTCTTGAGTAGCCGGGGAGTAGGTACACAAACCTCGGGTTCGAGCCTCCTGGACCAGACATGTCATTGTTTTATCCCCCCCACGTGTCTCTGAGGTCTCGACATATTATTATTAGAGAGCAGAGTTTGCGCAGACAAGCTCTAAGGTCGCGGTTGGCTGGCCTGCCTGTCTGTCAGGTTGTAACAATAGCGGGCAGGGCACAGAATTACGGCAAGGGGGGACGGAACACAGATCAACATCTGCCCTTGCGGTGGATATTCCTCCCCGACATTCAGTTCACACGCTCATGAATACCCCTACATCGCGACATCGTCTTCCTCACACGACCAACAGGGGTACATTTAGAACTGGGGGTTTGTTTATAAATTGGATTTAGGGAAAGGGGTAAAATGGTGAGGGAAAAAAAACTGGGCCTATCTTTTGGGGAAACTCACCTCACCATCTCTGTTACCCTATTTTTTTTTCACGCAATTTAATGGACATATGATATAAGGCACCAAGTTCGCATTCGAATTCCATTTATACTCTTTATTACTGTGGTTTTTTTCATCCCCTCTACATGGCAATGCAGGAACAATTCCTCTAAGACACCGTTATCCTCTCTGCCACATGAATTAAGCCGTTAGATATACGTTTTAAACCGTATGAACTAATACAGTCACCGGATATACAGTAGGACTATATTGCGAACTTGATGTCTCAGACGTGTGATAAACGGTGAGATACGAGTGATTCGGAGTTCACTACTAGCGCAATGCCAGGGGCTAAACAACCCCTACAGTTGTGCGATAAGTGTTTGAAGAAACCTAAAGCTATTTTTATAATAAATACTATCCCTCTGTCGAATATAGCAGCTGTCACTTTTTGACAGGTGGCAAGTGGTACGTTTTTGTGACAGATGTGGAATACACTCCTTCGAACATGGATACATGGAATAGTTCTAGTATAGTAGGATTTTGTTTCCGACTAGATTCCTACTGTTGTTAACTACTGACCAATAACACGCGGACCGGCTGAATTCCGGAAATGTCGATGCACGATGAGACAACGAACAAAGTAGGTTCACCTCGACAATCAGGGCTACCAAGCGATGGACGGTAAACAATGGTTCACAGATTGTGGGGCGCGAGGTATGATCAAGGGGAACATCAAAAAGTGTTGTCTTTCATTTTAGTAGGATCACTGGCTCTCGGATGATTAGTGGGTTTTTTTTAAATGCACTGAATTCGAAGTTTTTAAAAGATTCGTTTTGTTTTTCGTGACTGAGGAAAGTAAACAGTTTGTCCGCCTGCGCGGTGATGACCCCCAATTAATAAACCTCATCAAGTTTATTAGCCTACACATAATACTTGTATGGTATAGATTTTTAACTAAGTTGGAGAGGAAATAATCATGAGAGTTTGAATGTCTCGCGGAACAGATGTGTCCCCAATTAATAATTTGTATCTTTGGCACATTTCAATCAAACTTTGATACACAAAAAGAAAACCCCAAATATTCCTACGGTTTGGGTTTATCGGCTTCTTCCTGGTCTGGAAATGCGCAGAGCTACTATAAAAGAACGAACGATTCCGGACAAATGGGAACAAATATTTTGCCCTTTTATTATTAAAGTTAATTTAGTACTTTAATAAAAAATGGGGAAAGCATGACATTCATAAAAAAGGGGGGAGTGGGTGTCGCATAGTGTTAAAGTTTGGGAATTTGTGGTTCATATAGTGGGATTGTGATAGAAAGATAGGTTTAGAAGATAGATATAAACATATTTTTCGCTGTAATTATTGAAAAACTAACTTGAGTTATTTTGTACTATTGGTTTATCAGGGGTTTTTTTTCTAAAATGAGAGCTCCAAATCATATAATAAGAAGTAGGCAAAGCATCTTGAGTAACATTGGTAAGACAATTCCATTAGGTTATATAAAATAAATATATAGCCTAATTAGGGTTTATAAAACAAAGATTTTTTCTGTAAGTATTGAGAAAAGTTATTTGTTATTTTATCGCTATTGTTACAAATTATGAAAAGTAACAGGTGCAGGACATAATATTATTAAGAAAGTAGATATTATTATTATTATTAGCACCGCGTCTTACTACCCATTCGGGTTATACGCACTTACGCTAATGTGTAATGGTAGGGTGATTGCGAGATGAAATGGAGGACCTACAGTTTAACGTGGAATCCGAACCACGGTGGAGGCCTGGCATTCCCCACATTCACAAGATGTCTTGTCAGAGGTGAAGGAAGGGTTTGGTAATCAGATAAATCTGTGCCGGGACCGAGGATTGAACCCCGGCCGCCAGCACAGAAGTCTGACACCTTACCCCTAGAACGCCAGGTCACCCAAGTAGATAATAGCTTTTGCAACTGTCATAATTATATATTATAATACTGGGAGTAAATTGGCTTGACAACACATTTTTGGAAATATATCAGAAAAAAATTGTTATGAAATTACTACATTATTATTTCTCTGCTCGTGTGTTTCTAACAAAAAATTTAGTTAATAGTTACAAGATAAATGAATATTAGAAACATATTTGACACAAATAGGCCTAATGGTAAATACCTTCCTATTCCCATGGATTTTGTCAAGAGCCCAGTCAATAGAATTTGGCACAGCCCGTTAAAATTAACCCTAGAATGCGAAACCTCTCCGTGTGAAACATAAATGCTAAACACTCGTAAATTTTACTACTTTACATTTTATTATATTGAAAACATAATTTTATTACATTATTGACAAAATGAAATCTATTCTCAACTAGTTCAAATGTTTTTTTTGGCTAACTGACAATTTTTTTTACCCAGCTTCATCACATGATACACACACAGGATGTTGCCCTGAATTCTCTACAGATGTCACGAGAAAAGTGGCTGCAAAATGTCTGTAGTCATGCTCCCTTGGTTTCAATCATTTCGGGCTTTTTGGTTTTCTGGTTTATTACCATGTTCTCATGTGTAAAAGGATACAATATTACAACTTTGTTTTGTTTTAGTTTGTAAGATACCATTGTCACTACATTAGTAAAATGTTTCATTAATGCTAAACAATCGTACCTTTTACGACTGAGCTTCTCCTAGAGCTCAAACAAAGCACATCACTAGGGAAACACTATCCTCAATAGTGAAGTTTCAAGGCCAAATGAACGTATACTGGAGAGGGGAGCATTCTAGCCCCCGGGAGGGAACATGACAATCTTATAAACCTCTGTAGTCAATTTTAGGAAGGATTAGCATTCTAGGGTTAAGGTGATTAGGCTATAATATACCTACATAACCATATTTTCCCGTTTTTTTTAACAATTTACTAAAACTACTAAAGAAATAAACATCTTTATCAACTAAACTATATAATTTAAAAAAATTAAGGTATAGATATGTTTCTATCTACGAATAATTGCACTCACATTTTGTTTATTTAATGAAATGCCGACTAAATAGCGAGGGTGTCGATCACGAAGGGTTGAAAAATAACAACCTACCTAAAACTATTCATAGTGTTTAAAATTAGAATATCTAGTTTGAGACCCATTTTAAGTCGGCTGCTAAAATATAAGTTTCATCTATCATCAAATTATAAAGATAGGGAATTTTGAAAATACTGTAAGTTAGTTCGCTATAGACTGCGTGACTTTTATAATAATGTTTATCTATCAATGAATTCAACAATAACGTAAAATATAACAGAAATATATGAGTACTTGTACACCAACAATGTACGAACAACAAATTGAGAGGATTTCCTAGACAAAAAGGCAGTTAAAGATGAAGGGAGAAGGTAGGCAGACCATTTTTACCGGTGTGTATTAGCAAAGGCCTCACCTCGCCATTAGCACCTGGCCTGAACAGACCATCCTTCACAAATGAAGAACACGAAATAAGAGAAACACCGCTATGACACTATTACCCGTAGCACAATCATTCGCCACCACAGTTCATTCTATCGCACCAATACTTTTTAAATTAACGCCGCTTGAGTTTTAATTAACGAGAGGTACCGAAATGAACAATAAGAAGGGGGGAAATATTCCACGAGAAGGAACTCGCGCCCTACCCGACGACTGTAACCGACATAACCAGTGCTGCCAACCACTCGCGCAAACCCGCCATACAACATTCCATCCCCTCCTATTTCCCCTTCATTTCAAAACCCATCAAATGTTGTGGAGGGAGGAGGGCGGATGATCTTGAGTCAGTGTCATCGTGTTAACTTAATCGGTGACTGTCTTAATTATTATCTGCGGTACATAGTTTGTTTTCAAATAATTTTCTTCCAGACATCGTCCTGCGTAGCGTTCGGCTTAGTTTTTTTTAAAGGTTCCTTAGGAGCTTGCCGATTGCAATATTGCGTTTATGTTCATATACGCCGGATGGGCTGTATTCCATAGTTTCGTAAAATATCCATAATGACCAATGCAAGTTTTGGAGCCGCCCACGTCTCTTTCCAGTTTGAGATTCAATGACATCCAACTCATTTGATAATTGTGCGTCGAACCGGAGAGACGTGTTCTCCATCTTGCACTGTACTAAACTAAAATACTGTTTATAATATTTACGGGTGCGTTCACACGGCCAATGTTATTGTTAATATCCCCACCATCCTTCGATATTGACGGCTGGATTTTAAAAAAAACACTAGATATTCGTCAATTTCAACTTAAATCTATCTATATCCACCCTAAACGGTCAATAGGATTATCAATATTTTTACATATTGTCAATACATCTGAATTTAAAAAAACAACCTCTACGTATATATTTTGAATAATCTTGAACCATTGTACTGGTAAGATATTAAGACAAAATTGTAATATGTATTGTTAATATTCTTGTTATTACCTTCACAAACAAGTATATTATTGTACCATCTCAAATTGAGCCAAGGCTAATGGGATTGATGACATAATAAATAAATATTATGGAGCGTGTAGGCCGTATGGTTGCCATTATATATATATATATATATATATAGCATCAATATTTTGATATTTGACAACGTTTAGTGACGTATTTTTGTATAATGTATTATTTATTACGTCCTAAATTACGATTACATTTTATATAATACTTTATTTAGGGTGCATAACCAGGGCTTTGTACTCACGGGCATTGTGACCCTCAAAAAGGGAACGGAGGAAGGGGAAGCGGAGCAGAATTCCAAGGAGGGCCACTGTCCCGCTTACGCTAAGATGTTTAAATACTATTATTATTATAGATTTTTAATCTTAACAAATTCAATTTGTGGCCTAGTTGGATTATAAAATAAAATTTTAAAATTTAGTAATGTATTTTATAGATATATTAAATTTAAAAAAATTGCTTCAAAACAAGGACGAACACGCATCGTACTTATGTAGTAACTAGTTCGCTGGTTATTTCTTAATACTTTCCATCATTATTTGAATATAAGTTTTTTTGAAAGGGAAATTGGGGTTCGAATCCCAGTCGGATGTACTGAGGGTTGCTTTCCCTACATAGTGGTCCACTCTAGCCCCACACAAATACGAGTACAGTTCCTCTAAATTTAACTTTTTTTTATCGAGCCCCATACAAATACGAGTGCAGTTCCTCTAAATTCGACCTTTTTTTAAATCCCTAACTCACTAGCGTAATTATTAGGGCATACATATCCGTATTATCTGAAGAGTCAGTAAGACGCGGTGCTATGAACAAAAGTTTCTCTACTGTATCAAAAACAAAAACATCGCCCGTGTTTATGGGGTATAGGTATGGTGATCATGTTTTTTTATCATGAAAATCAGAAAAGTAAATATAATATTAAATATGCAATGTAGTCCCTGAATGTTACAAAAAATATATAGAATATTTAGAAGGAAAATAATAAGGGGAAGGAGAAAAGAAAATTGAAACACACAACTTTTTATTAAATCATACCTAAACGAACATTTGTTTCATTGTCAATTTCAAGGAGCACCAAAATAAAACTGTTATGACATATATATATATATATATATATATATATTCCCCTTTCATTATTGATTACAAATAAATTTAGGACTTTGACAATCATTACCAACTAATACTTAGGTAAAAGAGTTCTAATAATATAATACCTAGTATTAAAATCAAAACAAATCTAGGAACAAATAATCAGAAATATCAAGAAACATATTTTACAAATATATAGACAATATATACAATATAGAACCTGTTAATACAACTTCCGAAATAATAAAACTCAAGGGTGGAGTACACTGCACTAGCGCAGTTAAATTCAAAATATTTTTTTTATATTACCACAAAAAGTACCTTTGAAAGTACTTGATTATAAACAAGTACCTATGGGTATATTAACGCCTGACAACAAGACAGCCCTAAAAACAGTATTGTCATACAAAATAAGAGTATGTATAGTCACACTAGGTCACAGACATGGTATACACCAGAAACTAAAGCCTACGACTGCGCTCCTTTAGCCAGGTTGAGTCTTTGGGCACTGGAGAGTGCTAGTTGCAATTCTCAGTGAGAACAGTACTTCCAAGTGAAACAACTCCATTTCAAATTGTTCGTTGTAAAGAGGTGGGGGTCTTAATACAATAGTTCAGCTACTAGTAATCTCAACCCCCCCCCCCCC
>CABEEJ010004705.1:13585-33603 GCA_901482245.1 Timema douglasi | reverse complement strand
CCCAAAAAAACCTCACCCTATTTCAATGAACAAACCTTTTTAGACAAATAGCTAGAAGAAGGTATTTGAATATTGTTTACAACTAGACAAATTGCAACAATCGTTTGAACCAAAAAGGACTATTGTATTATGCGGTTTCTTGTAAAATACAGCCTGAGTAGGCTTGTTTAGGAGTGGTTAATGTCAAATGAACTGGGCCACTCCCTGAACTTTAATACTTAAATTTATATTAAAAAAAACAGTTTATTGTGGTATTTTTTTACTTTTTATAGTAAAATCATCTTTAAAGTAAACTGTTTTTAAGGGTCTGGCTAACATAACTTAAGTTGGCCCGCCACATTGCCGTAATTTAATTTTTTTTTGTTCGGTCGTTTGTGCTCCAGTTGTGCTCATGTATGCCCAAAAATGAACATCTGCACTGTGAAATTGGGCCTTTAAAATAACATTTAATGTGGGGGCTACCTTTAGTTAAGTTCCCTATACAATCACTTGTAGAAAAATTGAGTTCAAGCTGGCCCACCACATTGTGAAAAATCAATGTGGCAAAATTCTGTTTGTACCATTCATTTGTGCTTAAATGTGTCCGAAAAAGAAAATTTGTGCTATAAAATTAGACCTTTAACAGAAAATTTGTGGCGGGTAGAAAACTTGAGCTCAAGCTAGCCAGCCACATAGGCTATTTAAAAACATAATTTTATTCACGTCATTCCATCGTGCTTCGCTTGTGCTCATGCAAATGTATACTAAACTTAACATTTGGGCTCTAAGTTAGATAATCTAGAAACTATTTAATGTGGCACGTCAACTTTGTTACATTGATATTTTTTTTCAAAAATAATCACCAATAAATTAAATAAAGTATTTAAGAAAAAGCTCTTTAATGCCGAGAGTTGTGTTTGATAGTCACTGTCTAAAAATAGTTTTCAACGAATATTAAAAAACGTAAATCTAAAAGGACGAGGTAAATTATAATATTATAGTCTATAATATACATCATTAAGAAAAGGGGGCGGGGTAAAGGTGTCATGCACCTGTGATAAAATATCACTACTAACCTGAGTTTCCTCGTTGCAACAGCTTTCAATTTCCCGGGAACTGCATCAAACCAATGAAAATAAGACATTCACGTCAGGTAAATCAATAGAAGATAACATGTTTTCTTAATAGTCCACATAATTTCACATACGAAAATGATAACCTTTATTTTGCTTCCCATCAGTGCACAAAAATCACGACACATGCGCTCGCGATGTGTCAGATAATCATGTGCTGCTGTCTTGCGGTGAGTTAGAATAACTAACAATCCGTGTGAAATGATACCAACATAAATTAGTGTAGCAGATTACATTACACAACTGAGTCTACTCCAAAGTTGCCAACTGTACGATCTGGATACTACTTTTGATATAATTTCACTACTTGTACAATCCAATTTTAGGATGTTTTTTAAAAGTAATATTTTGTGGCCCTGCTATGAAGTAACCAATTTAAATATTTTTAAAAATGAAAATAGGTGGATTTATCAATGTAATGTCAGAGAGTAGTGTCCTACCGGTAAAAATACAATCCATTTCAGGTCCATGTACTATCGCTAGAGACTATATAGTTGGCAACACTGGTCTACTCTGTAGTCTAGTCTGTATATAAGCCCTTTCCACCTCAAAGTTTCGGGTTATTAATGAATTGCATATGTTATCCTAGAGGTAAATAGTGTATTTGAAATTTGTTAATTTTCTTAGGTCTACTCAGTAAAAAACACATCTTGGTCAGTTGCAGCGCTAAGATTAATTTTAATTGATTCCTAAGAAACAGAGTTAATATTAATTTTGAATTTGATTGTTTAAAGAAATATTCTTAAAGCTGTCATTTTAATAATCTATAGAAAAAATAATGCAAATTCCTACAAGTTTTGAACACGGGTGATACATGGATGTAGGGAAGCTTAATTTTTGAAGGGGTGAGGGTTAAAAATAGTAAGTTTATGACATGAAGTGAAACATGTTTCAGAGACCTGCTTCCTCCCCCCCATAAAACAAGCTTTGCTGCCATTCCTTCATGGTGCTTCCTAAATTCCGCTGCATCACCTTAAGTTGTGGATACAGCTGTTATTGAGCCTCTTAATTGTTCAGAATTCAGGCTCGTCTCATCTTGACCCCACGTTACCGTTTGTGCATGTGTATAAAAAATACATTGTATGTGTTTGGTTTTAATATCAACTGTAATTTTATGTTTTTAAACTAAAAAAAAGCTTTACTATCTTTTATTAAGTTAGTTAGGCCTATATTAATAATAGCAATCTATTGTTATTAAAATTTTTAAATAATAAAACACACTTTTTTTTATATTCATTAGAATAAAAGTTTGTTTTTATGGATCACTTTCTATTCTGAGCGTTTTTGTAAGTAACTAGCTTTTCTCTATTTAAAAATTCGATACCATATTTTTATCTCAAAAATGTGTTTAAGAATATTACAATAAAACGTAAGCTTACAATACATTCTGGTTTGACCGGGACTGTCCCGTTTTAAGAGGTATGTCTCGACGGGTTTCCGTGCATTTTGGTCCTGGTTAAACGGTCACGCAAGCACACTATACATTTACACTCTTCACACACACATATACAAAAACACAGCTCACACTTGATGTTGCCTACAACACGGAAAATGGAGACATAGTTAAATGGTGGAGTGAGAAATAGTACAATAACTTTATGTTAGCCAGAGTGAGACGTAGATGTAAGTTGGAGCTGCGGTGCTGGAGGAGTTGGTGTGAATTTAGTAGTTTTTTTAATCCTCAGACTTAGACTTGTTTATAAGCTGTTCTATAGGATTTTTATCATCCTACTAGACATCTTCAATCCCAGGTCTCGGCACAGATTTATCTGATTATCAAACCCTTCCTTCACCTCTGACAAGACATCTTGTGAATGTGTGGAATGCCAGGCCTCCACCGTGGTTCGGATTCCACGTTAAACTGTAGGTCCTCCATTTCATCTCACAATCACCCTACCATTACACATTAGCGTAAGTGCGTATAACCCGAACGGGTAGTAAGACGTGGTGCTAATAATAATAATAATAATAAACTAGACATCCGAGGATACAATACAATAAAATTTAAAATAATAAATAAATTCTTTAAAAAAAAAATATTCTAGTGAAAAATATGAATAGTTTAATAAAACCTAGAACTTGTCTAACCCAAGTGCATGATAATATGTTATGAGACAATTTCCATTAATGAATATTTTGTAAACTAAAAAAGATGTTTATGAAAGTACTTGTACAATAAACTTCACTCCAAAAATGTTATTTCATTTTCACTAACCTAGACTGTCTCAGTTTGAAGTTATATAATTATAGTAAGCATAATAAAATGAAGAGAGAGAGAAAAAAACCCTGAGTTAATTAAAGAAGAAAGTAAACCCTAAAACAGTAGATTTTGGGAATTTTTGTTCATAATAATTATATTAAGATATTATGAAATATCCATTTGTTTAAAAAATAAATTATATGTTCAGCATGAATAAAATATTGTTTAATGAACAAAACATTTAAAAATATTAATTGGATTAAAATACACAATAAAAGGGTCATAACCCTCTGAAACTGTATTAAGTTGTAATAGAAGCATGACCGTTTTCAGGTTAAGCCTTACTATTGAACCCTAAGAAATAAGGACATTGCTATTTTATTCGGTTAGTGGTGGAACTTTATTTGTGTAAGAGGAAAGGGGGAACAAGTAACAACAAATTTTAGGGACTTTATAAACCTATCTGTTTTTTAGCACTACATCTTACTACGCATTCAGGATATGTTTATGTAGTAATTACACTAATGGATTTATGGAGGTTTAATTTAGAGCAAATGCACCCACATTTGCTTGGACAGAGTGGAAAACCATTTAGAAAAAAAACCACCCTCAGTGCACCCGACCTGGATCAAACCCTGATCTCCCTATCTTATGCATTCTAGCCCAACATGAGAGTAGCGCGTTAGACCATCATACCACCGAAGCGGGTACTATATCAGTTAATGTTAGAAAATTGAATGCGCTTAGAAGCTATTTGTGGTGTTCGTTTGGAGAATAATTGAAAATTATACTTATAATAGTTATTTAAAATAGTGCTTCCCCAAATATTTTTTGAAATATGGGTACCTCTAGAGGCTATTTGGAGCAGTCCTTTAGCAAATGTTTGAAATTGGATAGTTATGAAAGCTATGTTAAGAATTCCTCACAATTTAAAAACAAATCTATAATGTCCTAGAAAATATTTAGTGTGTTCTTTGCCTGCTCCCCTCCGAAAATTATAGATGCCTTTAGAAGATATTAGGAGTGGTTTGTTTTTTATGAAGCCCTTTGAAATTATCAACAGCTTTAATTATGTTGGATGAGATATATATATCTATTTGTTATTGGTTGGATAAAATTATTCTTATCCCATTATTTGGCAATGTGTTCACTTCTATTCAGGTTTTATTTAAATATCATATCATCATGGAGATAGCCTTATTTTCTAGTTATACTACTGCTGAATGGGTTTGATGATATAACGATTCCATAATATATACCTTTTGGACGTCCTTTCAGCTCACTCTTCATTTATCTTTTCTTTATCAATTTATCTTGTCACTTGTATGCCTGCTTTAGTCCTGGAGGAGAAAAAGGGGCTACAGTTTTAAAGTTTGATACAAGGCCTTCTTTAAGCTCCATGTTAAAAACTTAGGAAAATTTCAAGGTGTGGGTGTGTGTGTGTTAACGCCATAACCCCCCTCCCTACTACAACCATGATTTAATACACTAGGTATTAAGACTTATATATTGGGATGAAATTAGTATCCTATTGGGAGTTGGTAGTGAAATTTGGATAATTGTATATTTTGGATATGAAAGTGTAAAACATCTGAAATAATTGTTACAAACACAGATTTATGTCTAATCTGATAAAGATTGGAATGGAACTTTTTTGAGTTATAAAATATAAAAAAACAATAGTTTTACATACAACTAGGTATGTAATCTGCAGTTTTTACTTTAGAATTCAGATAAATAACATTATGTATAAAATAACACTAATAATATACTAAATATTATTAATGTTGACAACAAACATTTGTTTGTATTCTATAGAAGTTAATGCCTAGTAGTATGCCATTATAATAGGTTTGTTTCCCCTTTAATAAAAATGAATGTTGAACCTATTTTGATTAATTAGTGCCCTCAACACTTTGGTTATTAATGGCTTAATTTCAGGGGCATGAATAGGAAAAAACAGTGCCATAGAAACTTGGGGGCTCATTATACCCACCTAAATTTCGATTAGTGGTTACGTAATGTCGTTTATATTTACTCAAATACTAAGATAAAAAGTCAAGTATTTTAAATATGTTATATATGTGAACCTTTTGAGTAGAAGTATATTGCGAACTGTACAAAACAACTTTATTTTAAGTACAAGTCAATGCCGTAAACAATGCCATTACGATTATGTCAAGTGTTTGCACACTAAGGAGATATTTTCACCAACTTCCCAAAACTTAATAGTTTTCAAGAATTAAAATTAGCTAATTTTGAAAATCATAATTTGAATAACAACCCTAAATAAGGTTAGATTATTTTTATGTGTTGCATATTTCTACTTGTTTACACTATCAATATATTTAGAATGGGTAAGGTAGAATTCAGAGGAAATAGAATCCACGTTATTATTTTGTGTGGAGTCTAGGTATAGAAACCATTCTCAGTTCGCCGGAACGAAACTTGAACCTCTGTCACTTGCAGTCCAGTCTATTGTGTGTGAGATGCCTAAATTTTTTTACTGTCAATGCATGCTACAGTAGACGTCATTCAAACATTATGTCACTGGCATCCATCCTTAACTAAATTTGACAGCAAGCTGGGAATGCTTTGGTTTTCGACTAAAATGTTTGTGTAATATATTTTAGGTGTTTGTTAACTTTAGTAAGAGGGAGGAGGGGAAGCAAAATATTTTCGCCTGTATAAGATTGGTTTTAATAGAGTTAAAATAAACTTAATTAAAATCAGTTTGTCTTTACTTTGGTTATTTTTATTTATGATATATGTTACTAAACTATTGATATTAATTTCATTGGTTATCCATGTATCATATTATAGTGGTAATGTATGACTGAGTGAAACCATCTTTTGTAAACTGACCTCTCAACATATTTTATAACTGCCAATTTTTTTAAGAACGCCCTTTTTGACCACAAACATTGATTGAAGGTAACTAATATATGGCAGTCTAATATATGCATTATTTTATTTATTAGCTATAAAGTTCATCTAAAAGTTATCAAAAGCTTTTAATAATACTTTCTTTTTACATTTTTCTATTTAGCACTGCATCTGACTACCCATTTGGGTTACACGCGTATGTATTAATTACACTAGTGGGTTAGGGATGAAGATTGAATTTAGAAGAAGTGTACCTTCATTTGTGTGAATTGAAAACCATTTAAGGGGGAAAAACCTTAATAGACCTAACCAGCATCGAGCTACAATCTCTCCGTCATTGGTAGTCTAGTCTATTGCGAAAGTATGTGACATTTGACGCGGGTAATCTATTAAATGATGTGGTGTTTCAAAGCAGTATATATTTTTTATTCATACAAAATATTACAAAAACTTGGGCCATAAAATAAAAATTCAAGAGCATTTAGTGAAAACACAATGCTTGTGAAAGTTTTGTATTTTCAATCATTACAATAAGCATTAAACTATAACACAAAATATTTATTTACAAACAGCCCTTTACAACACTGGTTATATTGATATTACAAAATGATCTACCAAAAGTATGCAATTCTAGGTTTATTAGTGGGTAATGAGATGTTACACCTCTGTTTGGGGGTCTAAATTTTATGTAGATAAATATCAATGTGAAGATTCTATCCCAACTGTTTTTAAGTTCCAACACTAATTTAAGACTGGCTTATCGAAAGAAAATGGTTCTAATAAAAAACACATTTATACCAAGGGTTGACAACTTTTTCGATATCACGGGCCATTTAAGTTAAAAAAAATTAGGTGGGCCAGTCTAAAAAATATACGTAGAGCAAAAAATTTCAACTTTAATGACTTTATAAGAAATATAATCTATTTTTATGAACACAATTGTCTGTTTACTAAATCTTTTGCGGGCCAGATAAAATTAGTTGGCAGGTCAAAGGTTGCTAATAGGTAGTTGGTTTATACAATAATTTAGTCAATTATTAATATCAATCTACTAAAAAGTTTTATCAAAATCAAATTAAAATGTATGTGGAAATATGACACCTGGCCACAAGAAACCAACCAGGGACCTTTAGCTTAAGAGTGCCGAAAGACGCTCTATTGTTGATCTATGTTTGTCCTGTGCCCAGACTCTTATATCACTAATTATTTTAAAGTAGAGACTATTATGAATGTGTGAAATTGTCAGCTATTTAATAGTTTTCAAAAACATTATGATTACTAGACTTTGTGATGGTACATTGAATAGATTATAAATATATATGACCTAAGGGTTGAATAGTGTGTTTGTATACCATATTATCTGCACTATTTTAATATAATCAAATTTAATATCATTGTTTTAATAAATACTAAACACATTTAAAAAATATTTTCATCTTTATTTTATAGCGATAGCAAACAGTGTAAAACTAGGTATCCCTATTCTGATATTACAAGTCCTTAATGCAAGTGAAGCTAGTCTTCTTTCACACCACAAAGATTAAATTTTGGCCAAATCAGTATTCAAAATGGTTTCTTAAAAGGTTGTCAGTAAATATTCGAGAATCTGACACATATGGTATGCATGAACAAGGCTGAGTGCCGAGTGATTTGCACCAAAGTATAAAGAACACCAAATCCCCTTGGACTCAACTGTCGCTTCCCTCTGCTTCGTTCTTACATACCGCCCTCAATGTCCTCAAATGTTAGCTGTAAAGTTAATTTTCTTGCTATCGGTTGACAATACCTACCTTTGTAATACTTCTTACCAGTGACATCATCTACAAGTTAAATTTGATAACAGTAGGGCCAACAATTACACAAAATATCACTATAATCACTTTATAAAAAGCATAGTTTTGAGTCACTAACACATTCATTACTTCTACATATGCTGCACACTTTTTATTGATCACACAGTGTATTTATTAACAACTTAGCACATGGAAGATTAATTATATTAAATGTATGAGAACGCATAGCTGCATAAGAAATAGGCTACAAAACCACATTTTTAAATTGTGTACAAATTAACTAACATTCATTTATAATAATGATGTAATTATAAAACAATGTATATATAAAAAAAAGAGTAAATGATTAAATTTTTATGCATAACCTTATTTAATAAAAGCTTTCAGATCAGACACATATCAAAAATCTTTTTGTTTATTTTACAAACAATACAGGCTATCTACTAACCATACCTCTCGACACTTGTAAAGCAAATCATTTGAGCATTCTACAACATTAATATCGTATCTACTTGCACATTTTTAAAGCATTTTCCTATGAGTATAATATACCTTTATAAAAATATAATTATTAGAAGAAATTTTAAAGCATAAACAAACTACATCACTATTTTTGTTGGAAAACGTGGACCTATTGATCTTAAACTTGAACCAGCAGTCATGTTTGTGCAGGTTACTATGCTAGCAGCACAAACGTAATAATTTGATTGGAAAAATATATTTAGCTTTAAGGAGTTTATGTAAAATATTTAACATGCAAAGTGCGACTCCAGTGATTATTGAAATTCTGTTGTGAAGTACCTTTCTCATTAAAGTAAATAATTGGTTTCAGTCAATAGATTAACGAGTCATGACAACTCATTTAATTTAAGAAAGATCTTTAACAAAAATAAAAATAAAACACAAGTTATTATACAAACATTTATAATGAACAACAAACTACTCAAGGAACATCAGCAAGGAACAAAAGAAAACTGTCACGAGTTTTGTTTGCATTCTACAGCTGTATAAAGAGTACGTACACATCTGCTCAAAAAGCATATTGAAGCATAGTAAAGTTTACTAGTCATAGGATTTATAGTCAAAGGTAGAATCACAAGGTTGTAATAGTTTTGTTTTATTTACTGTTAGACCCTTCCCCCATTATTATTTTCTTATTTTCAACACACATATTGAATAATATTTAGCACCACGTCTTACTACCCGTTCAGGTTATACACTTTAAGTACTAATTACTCTAATGGATTATGAATTGGGAAGGTTGAATTAGAGGGAGTGAACCCGCATTTGCGTGGAGGGAGAATGGAAAACCATTGAGGAAAAACCACCCCCAGTTCACCTGACCGAGATTCGAATCTCAATCTCCCCGTCCTCAGCAGTCGAGCTCAACACGACAACGTGTTAGCCAACTACGCCACTGAGGCGGGTCACATATTGAAGAATAATCATACTCTCTACCATAAAATATGAGTTACTATCGACATTTTTATGAGGAATAAATTAAATTTTCAAAATAAAATATAGCCTATGTTACTCGCTGATAATGTAGATTTATATTGGTGAAATAATTTTTAATATTGGTCCAGTAGTTTGAGTTTATCCATTACAAACAAAAAAACAAAAAAATCAAATGTTTCCTCTTTATAATATTAGTGTAGATATAGTATGAATAAAGAAGCAAAATGGCTGAAATGAATACAACATTATAAGGAAAGTAAGTAAAAGCCTTTACACTTAACAAGGCTGGTACAAAGATATGAAACTGAATCAATTGTGAAGTTATTTTGTTCATATTATGATCTTGATCATTTCAAAGATTGACCTGGAAAAATCAAAAGATAGTTTTTCCAAAATGATTTCCAGACTATCATCAGTACATCTGGCCAGCATTTGAACCGCGACCTCGCTGTCACCAGCAAACTGGACCAATCGAGTTTTATGTTTCGTCCACAAGCATATACTTATAGCTTGTTTAATATGTGCGGAACAATGCATGCTTCTCTGTGGGTTTGCCATTTTATCTAGCAAGCATATCGGCTCTACCGTCTTTATCCAACTTGTATTTTAAGCCATGGAAATTCAAATAACAACATAACTAGTAAAAACAAGATTAAGTCCGCTTGGGAAAAAAGCATGCTTGAGAATCATCTCCCACTTTTTTTTTTACATAATCAAAGTTAGTAAAATAAATAAATTACAAAACAAGCGCTAGTATTAATAATCTAGAACATATTTATATAAACACATATTATTATTAGGAGTGTGTGAGTGGGCATTTTTCACTTTTAGCACAATTTGAATCTAGTTTCGATAATATTTCAAGATGAATTTTTATGATACACCCATGCATAAAACATAAACATAAATACAGTAAGTCCTGCTATTATGAAGAGTGGTGTTGCTAAAATGTACCTTTATAGAAAATAACATTATAAAAGTCAGGTTCTAGCATAAGAATAAATGTTAATTCTAGGGATTGTGTCCCAAGTAACCCTATAAAAAAAAAACTTACTAGCCTACAAGGCATTTAGTTTCTGGAGGTGGACGTGAGTGTCTCGGTGCTCATGCGGCACCTTACGCACAAAAATACTATAACTAGGCATAAAGGTGAACACTTGACACCTTAGCTCAGTTTGTAGCATGCCTGCCTATTGAGCTAAAGGTCCCAGGTTCAATTCCTGTCATGGCCAAGAATTTATCATTGGTGAAATGTGTGTTTGCCCTTTCAGAGTAATAAATTACTGACCGGGGACTGGATGTTGTGTCTGTCCTAGTCTTAAGTTAGATTATAAAGCCTAGTAAGCTGGTAATGGAAAAAAATTTTGAATATAAAACTGATCCAGGCCATAGTCTGGAAGCAGTAATGGATGTAAAAAACAAAGAAACATGAGCCACATGCACTCATAGAATTTACCTTAAGGAAAAGATGCTTACACTAGCATGGCCAATAATGATTGAAGGGTTTGTGACGTGGTCTGCACGACTTTGTTTAGTGTAGACGAAAATCGGGTGATTGGCGAACAGTGCAAACTTGTAAATAGGCTGAAAAACAATGTTGTATCCAGTTGGGGCAGTGCTATTTAAAAAGAGGGTCAGAGACTATTAACAACGCTGTACCCAAACAATGATGTAGCTGGACTTACTGTATACAATTTTTTTTTGTGAAAAACTTTTTGATCACACAAATTTGGATTTTTACCAACATCTAATGTAATTGTACAAGTTTATTTTTTTTCAAACAAAAAGGAAGTGTAGAGGGACTTTGTTCACTATGAAATTATGTTTTTAAGTTGAATAAAATGTATCAAATTCCAAATTTTTGGGATAAAATTGAAAATTTTCAGCATGCTAGTTTTTTGAGTTTTGAATTTTTTTTTGATAGAGTAAAAACAACAATTAAAACTTAATTCAAACTAGCATTTTCAACTATTCACACACTTTTAATCAACTATACACACTTTTGTTCTACTCAATGAACTGTCATTGAAAAATGTGTTTGTGTAAATATTATGGGTTCAATTTTCAAATCCAGTGGACCCACACAAAAAATAAGCCAATGCGAGGGAAGAGGGCCATATCAAGTAATTTACAATTTTCTCAATTTTGATTGTTGGTTTTTCTATCTTCTCAAATTCCCAACTACCAAAATATTTTAACCATTAGGCCAAATTATATAAACCAAACAAACTATATATTACTATGGGCAATATTTACAGTAGTATTAAAATTAATATCCATTATTTATTAGTGTACTTCTAATAACACTTAATAACTAAATCAACAAGTGTTCAGACAGTTTATCTAGCTTAATTTTGATTCACTTCTTTTTGAGCTATGAGACTAGAAAGTGTATTTAAGTCCCCATAGCTTGATGAGCATGTTCAACATTAATGTGTGCTTAAAAACAAAGTGCTAGTCTAAAAGAACAATAATAGATTACAATGTGTTGCTTTAAATAAATCAAATGCAACATTATAAAATGGCAGTCTTCATTCGAGTAAATAAGCTATGTACCTAAAATTATCTATAAAAATGTTCATCTATGATACATTAGATGTTTTGTTAAGCTTTGAGAATCCAATACCCTTTATAATAACATAATACCTTCACAAAAAATGTGTTTTTAATTAATTTAATTTAATCAATTAAATTTATCAATGTACACATAACAATACACATCAAACCTGATCAATCATCCTTCTAATTTAACCTCATCATAATCTAAAGCATTAACAGTAAAAATTCAAACAATAGTATGGGTGAGTGAGTAGGCATTTTTCACTTCAAGTTGAGTTTGAATGAAATTGAGTTTATTTAAAGTTTGAGTAATACGCAATTATTGTACTAGAAATATTTCCAGTAAAGTTTTTGTAATATATCCATGCAAAGATCACAACCACCCACATACATTTTTTGAGTTTGAAATTTTTTGTCAAAAAAGTTTTGATCACAAAAATATAATACAGTTCAGGTTATTTTTTTAAATAATAAAAAAGAAAAGATTGAGGGACAATATTCACTATGAAATAGTATATTTAAATCAAATAAAACTAATTACTCTATTTTTTTTAAGCTAAAATCAAAGATTTCAAATTTTATCAAATTGAGTCAGGTTCAAACAACTTAAACGTGACTCGAACTAGAATTTTTGAATACTTTTACGGTGCTAAAAAATAGCCAGATTACATAAATTACTTTTATGGGTGGAATCGGTTTTATTTATTACCTTATCTTAGCAATGATTGACCTTGGTGTGTGATGGATATGTAATAGCTTCATGATTCAGACCCGGTTGAAAAAACGAAACAAAAAAACTCCATGGCGTCAGCTTGCAAGCGAGCCATACTGACCAAGTGGTCACAGCATGTTGAGGATAGTGCCAACAGTTGTGGATAGAGGGTGTCTGTCATGTGGTCAGCACAACAAGCCCTCTGACTGTTAATATCAGTTTTCTAGGCAGAGCTGATACTTTCTTACTAAAGTAGCTCCTTATTTGTCGTCCTCACGAGGATGAGTTGATCCCATTCCTGAACCACTGTATCATAGAAAAATATGGAAGCACCAGTGATTGAATCCAGGACCTCTGGATCTATAACCAGGAACTCTGACTACTTAACTATAGAGTCAGATCTCACTCAATCGAGCAAAGTAAAAATTTGCAGAGGCAAAACCCGATAATTTAGTAAATATAATAATTATTTAAAAACAAATTGTTTATTGAAGATTTTTAAAGCAAAAGTTGAGTATATTTTAGACCTCCAAATTCACCAATATACCATATTATTTTTAAAAAATCATGTGGTATTTTCAAAGCTCCCCGGGAAGTAAAATTAGTTTAACAAGTTTGTCCAATATTGTTTTTAAATGTTGCTTGAAGGATGCACATTAATATTTTTTTTATTTAAAAAAAGGCACATTAAGAGGCATGTTATAGTATGATTTTGGTAGGAAGAACAGTAGAGTTAGTTATTAAAGTTACTAAAACAATTTTAATATATTCATACATCAAGTCATGTTATCTGCAGCTGTCACTTTTAAAAGATATTATCAATACATATAGAATTACACAAGTAATATAGTAAAGTGTTATCAATGTTGGCCGCAAATAGATATGTATGAATTTTCTTTTCTGTTCTTCCAACCAAAATTAGGGTATAGCAATCGTTTGGTTAGGAAACATTTTCACCTAAGTGGGCTAGTTATGACATTTAATAAGAGTGTTATTTAAATAGCCTGGCAAAGGTTTTATTCTATGGGTTCATGTTGGGGCATTAAAAAGTAGGTCGACTACTTAGAGAGTCTGATACTTTACATTATGTTTGCATATTAGTGATAATAACCTAACAAAAATAAATGATCATTTATTAATACATTGACAGAACATTCAGTTTAAGCCTACAGCTTATCACCATATATTATATTCAGATCATATTAGTACAAATACAATTCAGTTTTAATATCTGAGTAAAGACCTATTGTTACCCCAAAACTACAATCCAATTTTCATAGAAAGAACCTTTTAGAAAATATTTAACATTTTTTTTTTCACAGCCACCATTGATAACATTTTACTGTTGTTATTTCATAGCCAGTGAAATAATATTAAATGCAACTGCTGACAAGCACATAACTTTATGTATTAATATCTAAAAGTAAATTAGTAACTTCTCTAGCTGCCAAATAAGGCTTGTTCTATGAAAATTGGACTGCAGCCGTGCCCAATGAATTACTGGACTGATAACAATTCAGTTTTAAATCTGTGTATTATTATTTTATAATCTAAATTTAAGGCCTTAGTTATGTTAACATTGGTGGCAATAGGTGTAACTATTTAAAAATGTTACATTATAATTGAAATAATGGAAGACTTAAAATAAATTTAAAAAATATATAAATTTAATAAAAAGGGATCAACGATTAAGTGCAAGTTTAAGACTTTAATTAAACCAAATATATGGGCACATTTTAGGATATTGGTTGACTTGATTAAAGGATAAAAATATTTACAAATATTTGGTTAGTAGATATTACTTTGTGGCACGACTTGTGAACCAAATAATACCACAGAAATAAGTATCAGCTCTGGTCCATGAGGATAGTTCGAAAGTTAAATATATTTCCCTTGTGCTGAATAAATTGGATCTAATCAAAACAAATACTTATACTCAGGGCTGGGCTGATCAGTTATTTCGTCGATCATTTGTTTCAGAGATAATAAATATGTGGTCAAGATTTTTTTTAAAAAAAGTTCTCATGTTATATTTATTTTGATCATTATTATATTATTATCAACATCACTGCGTCTTACTACCCGTTCGGGTTAGACGTGCTTACGCTATTGTGTAATTGTAGGGTGACTGTGCGATGAAATTAAGGACCTACAGTTTAACGTGGGATCCGAACCATGGTGGAGGCCTGGCATTCCCCACATTCACAAAATGTCTTGTCAGAGGTGAAGGAAGGGTTTGGTAATCAGATAAATCTGTGCCGAGGACCGAGGATTGAACCCTGGACCCCCAGCACAGAAGTCTGACACCTTACCCCTAGACTGCCAGGTCACCCTCTATTTTGTTCAATATAGTATATTTGCCATAATGAACAAAATAGAAATAAATAAATAATAATATTTGCTAAGAAAATTATGGAAATGTATGTAGGAAATATACTGCAACGGAGGCCAAGAAAGAGATGGGAGCAGAAGATAAGAGATAGTGTACAAGTGAGAGGAGAAGAATGAAAGCAATAAAAGGATGATGAAGGAATTTTAATAAACTGACCCGGCCACAGGCTGGAAACAGTTGATGTGATTTGCTCATACAGGTTTATATGAAAATTTTAAAATTTATTTAGATATAATTCACTTTATAAAATTATCACAAACTTTATAATAATATCATGAGATAAGGTTAATGATAAAGGAACTTCATTTTCAGATCTATGGATAGAATGTCATGGAAAATATACTAATTTTAGGATAAAAACAGAAAAAATATTGGGTTCATTAATTTAATGGAATTTAAATAAATATAATTAGTTTAAAAAATAATTTCTCATATATCAACCGATACCGGTACATAGATTTAAATATTGAAAAGAAGACAAGTCTTGATCCATGATGAAGTTTTGAAACCTCTGATAGTTATTTAGTTTTAGTTTCCTTTGAATCTTAACCAGTATTGGCCAAACTGATTGTGCCACAATCAATTGGTCTGATTGTTGATCAGCATTGGCCCAGACTTATTTATAATAACTTAATGCACAGTTAATATGTTGATTAATTAATTTTATATAGTATGTTATATGAATCGAGTATATTTATCAACATATATTTAATAAACCTGCTTAAACTAAAATAAAACATTAAAATACATACAAGAGTATCTAACAAGAGCTTAATCAACAAATTACCCGCTAGTCAAAGATATTTAAACTCTAAGAAAAAAATCTTGCAATGCTATATTTCTGATAGAAATGGCAGCTCTAAACTATAAAAATAATCGAGAATTTTCTATCGTAAATTTAACACTAAATTACTGAATTTGTTTGGTGAAAGTCAAATATAGTTTCACACAATATAAGTCCAAGATGTGAGAGAGTGTAAAATGTTGCTGAAAATTAGATATATATATTTTTTAAATTTCATTTTCACAGCTCAAATCGTAAGATTATTAGAATGAAGCCTTATAACGTTCACCTCAATTTTACCACAAACAATAAAAAATATACAAACTAAATTTCACATTACATTAACACTCGTAAGAGGTATTACCCTTAGCATGGTTGCCCAAACAAAGATGCTTGGTTTGGAAACTGAAACAAGGCGGGAACACACTATAATTTGATTGACACAATCATAAATATAAAATACAACCCAAAATAAGAAAGCATGGGTAACCTTCTTTGAGTTATTTAAAGACTGTGTTTACAAGCACTATTACTAAACTAAACCATAAGCAATGGTCAGATAAGTTTTTGAATACAACCGAGTACAATTATGTTTGTGAGTATAATTATGTTTGTCGGTAATATTAAATAAAATAGTTGTGCTTGCATAAAACTGTCATGAGCCAGCGTTTAGAACTGTAAACAAAGTTAATAGATGGGTTAAGGTCTGCAAACGCATTACTATTATTAGTGTGAATTTAAAAAAAAAAACATTGCAGAAGACACAGGAAAGAGCAAGAGGAATAAATACGTTCAAAGTCCCATTCATCACTTTTAGAGAAAAACAACAGAACAAAGTATGGGATCAAAATTTTGAGATTCCCTGTTAGTTAACAACATACTGTGTATATTGTTAGCAGCTCAAGAAGATACAAACAAAACTTTGCTTACATTATACACCAAAAGGCCACATACAAGCATTTACATTAAAAATATACTTCAATAGTTTATGAAGTAGAGGCATAATTCACCTATTGGTAGCCCTGTTACAATAGATATATATACACAATAAAGAAAGCACAAAGTCATGTCACAAATCAAAATGCAACTTTTATAATAAAGATAAATTAAAACACCCAAGTTGCTCTTTATGACATTATACACCTTAACCAACACCTTTATGAATTTCTACAATGTCCTCCTAAAGTAAATAGAACTCTAAGAAGCATATAATTATGTATTCTAGTTTATCTAATCTATATGTTTTTTATTGAAGGTGTACCAATGTAAATATGTACATACGGTTGGCTTGTCAGCTTAAAGTAGTAAATAATGGATTTGTTGTTTTTCAAAGTGAAACCCAAATATTTGATAAATATATCTTTAACAAATAACCAATAATGAATGTATCAAGTAGTTTGGTTAATTTTATCAGTATGAATTAATTTAATTTGAATTGTAAACATACAATGTTTGCCTTGAGATGATACAAAATGTCCTTAAATAAATATTATATATTATTTTTGTTATATTAAAATTTTAATTTTGTTATGTAAATTAAAAATGTTTGCTTCCTTGGAAAAAATATTGGGTTATAGAATTTTATGTTCAGATAACTTATAGTTATATTTTAAATAAAGGCAAGATGTCCCCAACTGGCTATTTTAAATGAAACATTGAACCGAGGATAGAAAGTTAAGGCCTATACACTTAGCAAAAAAATATAGGCTTCAACATTCACAATTAAAAACACAACATAACACATAAATATGAAATTTTTGGGGTACATCAGACCCCTTTTTCAGCAGAAGAGAGAAAAACACCAACTGGACTGTGGCAGCTTGTTGTGTTTTTAATTGTGAGCGTTGAGGCTTACAGTTTTCTGGTAAGGGTGTAGGCCTTGCTTTTCTATCTTCGTTTCAACGTTTAATTATACAAAGTAACATTCTGTAAATGATATTTGTTCCCTGAAGTTCTATTAATATGCACAATATAGTATTTTTTGCAACATAAAATAATAAAAGATAATATTTGACCTTTGATTTGTTTTAGGGAATATTTAATATAGCTTCAGTTAAGATTCCTGAGAAAAACACGAGAGCATGGAATACTAAAATGTTTGCAAATGTTAATGTGAATACTTATATGTTGATCTGTCCATTGCCCTCTACAGTTCTAGAGTGTTTATTTAAGGGCATTTAGTATAATTTATATTGGAACACCTCTATATTTTAATGAAAATAATAAAAAAGTTTGAATTATATTTCAAAAGCTCGAGTGGTTGTTGGTGCGTGGTGTGATTCTACTTGCCGGGAGCAGGGATGTTATACACAGGGTACATAGGGGCAAACTGTTGCATGCCTTGAGTGTACTTGTTATCACCAGCATCCTGTATGCTAGAGGTCTTGTAACCACTCTGCTCAAATGTTGGTTGGGCTGATAACACAATAAAATCAGATTTAATGGTGTAACAATAACAACTAACAAGTGTTTCTTATAGGGATGTGATCCTTAAATCCTTAAGAATTTTTCAACTTCTAAGATTTTTTTACTCAAATTTTGAATTGGAATTTGGTTTAAGAACAATTTTACCACTTAATGGGGGGTTCATCCCCAACATAATTACAGAACAATCTTAATAATCAAACCCCAGACTATTAATTTAACATTATAACGATAACGAATGCCTTATAATTAGAATCATAAAAATCTAAAAATGTATCTCAAATACAATAGTATGAAGACAAAGACTGGAAATAACAATTTTAAGAAATTGGTAAAAAATTATAATAGATGTGTGTATCTGAAAGAGTAACAAAACAAAAAAGGACAAAATTGTATTGATATAATTAATTTACTAAAAGAAAAGCGTTCTCTGTTGCTTATGACATAATAGACATTATAACCTCTGCTCCTGTCAATGGGGTTTTTATTGTTACATTCACCTGCCCTACAGTTAAAGCACCAAATTATAATATCCAATGACGATGACCATATAATTTTGATATTAGTCCCTGGCTAGCTCAGTGTCTTATATTAATGTGATTTTGATATTGATTAATATAGACAGACATAAAATATCACTTGGTTATTACCTTTACCATATAAGGAAATTCTCATTTGCACAATAATTATACCTCGACTATCACACTAATTTATACTTGAACATATTTTCCTAAGTATGTTATCACTGTGATAATTAACAATTTAAACTTGTACACAACCGACCTGTGCAACCCAGATATCGCTTATACGCTGGCCACTGTACAAGTGAAATGATTATTATAAAATATGCGATGACACACAACACACGTGTTGTCACTTGGCTGATCACCATACGTTTTATATAGGGTATTAGTGAGACTCAGTTTCTTGCTTGTGTCTTTTCAAATTATCTGATGACATTATGAACCGCGTCCGTATAGCCTGATAATTTCGACCTATCATATTAGTGTAGTTTAAATCCAAGTGTTCTGGTTGGCAGGACAATGCAACTGCTCTGTACTTAAGAAAAGGTGTATTTCTATTTGAACGGAAACTGTGTGCTGGATCAGTTTTTCCCTTTGTTTCATCACCCAACGCATCCAGTAAGCACATTTTATATAAAATAAATGTATTGACTTTCAAACTGCCTGAAGAGCTTAAATAAAATAAATAAAATAATAATAATGAAAAGTTAAACTAATATTATATAAAGAGAAAACCCGAATTTAAAATATAAATAAAATATTCAAAATAGCAGCCTCATCCTTGGATAAAGTATGTTAGGAATATTACACTCAATTTCTTACACAAAACAGACACATGAAACTGAGATATAGTCCATCCGTGCTTTTCGAAACATAGGGTTCACGAGTTGGGACATTAAACATGACAACCATACAGTTATCAAGCCATAAACAACTTTTACTAAAGTGAATTTTAATTATATCCGCTTTCAATAAAATTGTACATTTTTAAAGATTTGGGATTCTAAAGAAAATTTAAGATTCAAACAATCTCTATTTATAATAATAAAAAAAGTGTTCATTTACTTACTATTAACCGCCTCGGTGGCGTAGTTGGCTAACATGCTTGTCGTGTTGAGCTCGACTGCTGAGGACGGGGAGATCGAGGTTCGAATCTCGGTTGGGTGAACTGGGG
>CABEEJ010004705.1:0-11041 GCA_901482245.1 Timema douglasi | reverse complement strand
GGTGGGGAGGTAGGGTGATTGTCCCGGCAACCTGAGTTGCGGTGGGGAGGTAGGGTGATTGTCCCGGCAACCTGAGTTGCGGTGGGGAGGTAGGGTGATTGTCCTGGCAATGTGAGTGGCAGTGGGGAGGTAGGGTGATTGTCCCGGCAATATGAGTCGCGGTGGGGAGGTAGGGTGATTGTCCCGGCAACGTGAGTGGCGATGGGAGGAAGGGTGACAGTGGGAAGAGAGAGGGTTAAGACAACATTTAACATTAGACAATTTATTAGCTCTTTTAAACAGGTGGCACACCTGGGTTGGGTAGCCAATCACTAACTGACCTCTGACCCACGTGTTAAATACCCTCCGCTACTGTCTGACCTTGGGAAGAAAATGGGAGGTCTTATTAGCACACGAAAACGTGAGAGAAAGTGGCCGCCAAGAGAGGCAATAGAAAGTGGGGAACTCGTCACGGATGGCTCAGATGAGACCAGTCGAACATTGAACCATCAGCTCCTCACATTGGTTGCCATTTCTAACCCTTCTCTAGTTCTCCAGTCTCCTTTCCATATAAATATGACAGTGTATTTTGAAAACATAAGTTACCTAAGGTTTAATACAAGGTGATAATTGAAAGTTTGTGAGGGAGAAAAAAAGTCACTAACCTGTGGTTGGTTGCCTGGTTGTTGCGGGGACGGGAATGGTTGTTGGGGGTATCTCACACCAAGGTTTGGGGACGGAAGTGGTGATGGTTGCTGAGGATAACCCATGCCTGGTTGAGGCGATGGTTGCTGAGGATAGCCCATGCCTGGCTGAGGCGATGGTTGCTGAGGATAGCCCATGCCTGGTTGAGGCGATGGTTGCTGAGGATAGCCCATGCCTGGCTGAGGCGATGGTTGCTGAGGGACAACTATATTTGGTTGTGGACGGCTTGGTTCCCCTGCAGGTGGCAGAAGCGGTACCTTCCGACACAAATTTTCAAGAACGACTTAATAAAACACTCAAATCACTAGGTGAGTAATATTTAGTTAGACGTTTAGCTTTGTAAAGAATATAAGATTTAAGAAATAGAAAAGGTTTAGGCAGGCAAAACATAAACTATATTAATACAGTTAGAGTTCATATTAGATTCTTGTTTACTATATGCACTTATTTGTTTGTAATAAATAAACAACAGCTACATTTTAAAATCCTCTTACATTAAATTACTTTTATTAGATAACAAATTATAATCAAAGACAAATATTTTTGGTTTGGGTTGACCAAAGATTTTTAGATAAGACTCGCTAGATAAATTACACATAACAGAAAAATGCTTGAACCCAAATCCAACTAATTATGACATTTCCCAGCACTAAATTACTTTGAAAATTCTGAATTGTGAATCACCTGTGCTGGGTCTGAAGGAAAACTCCATCCAGTGGGTGCAGTGTTGCCAGTATTATCCAGAGGAACTCCCCCTGTTCCAGCGTCGCCTCCCCCATTGTTGAGCATGGCAGGCTGTGACGGTACAGCGCCAGACTTTTGGAAGGCTAGCAGGGGGATGGTGCCCAAAATTATGGGTGTCTTTAACTCCAAATTTCGGTGAGGCCCCGAAACAGTGGCTACAACCTGCACAGACATTATCACATTGTAAATTGCTTAAATAATTCAAATGCAAACAGTGTCAAAAAGAGTTTCATGTCGTTGGAGCCATAACATTGAAAAGAGGATAGTAAGGTAAGGCTTATGCACTCAACAAAGCTCCAAAAATTAACATTTTAAATATAATATATTATGGTTATTTTCTAGGGCACATCAGACCCATTTTAGCATAATATATAACTAACTACTAATATAAATTTGTGTGTGGTGAAATTTGTATCTTAACTAAATTTGAGTAAAGGAGCTAGCTACACTGGTGTACACACAGGCTAAGATGCCTTACAGGTGAACGGGAGGTTGGGATTTGAGTCCTGGTCAGGTGTACAGAGGGTGGTGTTTTCCTAAATAGTTTTCCAATCTCTATCCACACAATCGCAGGCGCACTTCCTCTAAATTCTGGCCCATTAGTGTCATTAAATATAGATAGCCCATAGGTGTAGTAGGATGCAGTCCACAAAGAAATAACTTTGGAGCCTGAATTAGCTCTCTCAATTTAACTGTAATTTAAACATGTGTGGCTTACCTTTAGGTCATACTCTAGGTTGATGATGTTGCATCCAGTGAGGTTGGAGGGAGGCAGGGGGGGAACCTTGATAACATCAGCCCACACCTTGGAGCCACCTGCGGCCACAGGCTCTAGCTTCATTTCTCCAATGGTGACACTATCCTTCTTTGTCTGGCGGGACGGAGTCGTCACATGGAATATCAGCTTCTACACAGACAATCATTCCCATACATAGTTATTAGTAGGTTATTTATTCCTTTGAATAGGAAGATGGAAGGCATGAGAATGACGTTTTAAAGAACATGCTAGCTGTCCCGAGGAGAAACAGGATAAGGGATGAAGTGTAACAAGTTATATGTAACACTACAATTAAGTGATGTTACACTCACCCTCAGACCCATTTGGAAACAGACTTGTTGTCACCAAGCTGCCACCTACACTCTGACATTCATAATATGATAGACTGAAGCGAGGAATGAACTGACACCCCAGCTCGCGAAGGAAAGCCACGCCCAGGAATATAAATGATGGTAGCTCAACTAACTTTTCTTTCGCTATTGTCTTTCCTCCCCATAACCCCCTCCCATCTTCCTTTCCATCCTAGTTTATTCCACAAGGTGAAGTGATTTCTGATAAGAGGGACACACTTCTAGAACTCTCCCCTCTCACTCCACCTTCCCTCCTTCCCACTCTCTCTAGACATGTGATATTAGGATTTTCTGTACTATATAAGTGCTAGTTTTGTTCACTACCGTCAGTCGAGATCGACAATCTCTTTCTAGATTCAAGGGTATATTTCCTTTTGACAAAATTCATTTCCAGCGTAATTGTTTCATTACTTGCAAAATTATTTGTTTGGGGGTAATCATACTTAATGACTGTTATAAATTCTATTTGGAGTAATTATTTCTTTTCTTCAAAATTATTAATTTGGGCATAATAAATAATTTACTTTTTGGATATCTTTGGCTAGAATGAAGCCATATTCGAACTTAGTTAAGGTTGTCTCTTACGATTCTTATACCAGAGCTTTAAGTAATTTCTGTATTTAGCTATTTGAGAGTTTTAAACTCTTTTTGGAGGCTATGGCCATGTTGTATGAGGAAAGACGCTGCGGGTTATCTGACAATATGATTAGATTTTTATTTTACAATTTACCATGCAATAGTGGAACATTAAATTTAGGCTTAAGATTTTTAACTGCCATGTTTCTTGTTTGATGTCGCTAGGGTGTTGGATTTGATGTTAGGTTATTATTTGTATTTACCAGATTTCCGAGTTAGTTGGGGTATACTAGAATCGCAAGCATTTATGATTGTATTATCAATAGTCACACAGTTTAGAGGCCAGGAGTTTCCAAGTTATTGTTCTATTTAAAATAACTATATATATAAAAAACTTCAATTTTGTATTATATAAGATTACACAAAATAGGGGCAACATGCTGGCAATTTGTTGATTTTATATATATAAACTTAATCAATAATCAATCACTCTCATAATATATGAGACCTTGTTGGGCCACATAATGCTGATTGCTAATCAAACTAAGAGTATTTATTCTTTTACTTTGTGAATAACTAACTAGGGTTTGGACACTGCCCGATCGCAATGATATGGTCTCATAGTTATTAGTTTCAAGTTACTAGAGTTTTAAGGGAAATTAAGTTGAGTGTCGTCATAGACGACTTAATAATCTATTTAGAAATTCTTGGGGTTCAGCTCAATACTGTCTGGGCGCTTGAGCTCTGCTCGAGCCTGTCACCATTGTTAGTTATTTATTTACTAGGAGACCATATCAAAGGATAGGCTGGCGTCAACTCTTGTTCCTAATAACGTACTATTCACCTACCCTCGCTCCACTTTGTACTTGTATAATTCATTTTTGGTGTAAAATAAATCACTCTTCTCTTGTTACCACCTTGTTGTTATTTATAATGGAAAGGGGGTTACAGAAATTATCCAGAAAAAAGGGTGGGCGTGCAGGGATAGTAGAAGAAGAAAGACCAGAATGGTATTGCATGTGATGAGTAGGGATGTGAAAAAAGTATCGATACTTTACTAATATCAATATTTTTCCTTTCGATACTAAAATATTTTTTTTTACTTGATACTTTTACTGATTTTAGTACTCACACTCTGGTATCGGATCGATATAGAAAGAAACAACATTTTTTGTTATCTTAGCTCATGCTCCGAGTCTGGGACAAAATGTTTACTAGGGTGGATTGTGGAGGAATAGAAGAACAAATGACGGTGCAATTGGCGACCAGTCTACTATTCTTTCCTTTATCAATGAACACGCTCATAAAAACTAAACAAAACAATCTTTTGTAGAGCTCAATGAACTCAAGTCACCTCAAGGGTGTCCCAAGCAGATGAAGCATAAAAGGGCGGCCATTATTCTATTGTCTTTCTTGATAAGAGTATATAAACGAAGAGTGTAGTTAGAAAATGGCACCTCCCAGAAGTGAACTATGGAAGTTTATTTAAGAAATTGAATAGCAAGAAAGCATCTTGCAAAAAAAATATATTAAAAACCAATATAATTTTTAATGTTTGACTAAATATGTAAATACAATTATGATGTAAAAATTGAAATTATTATTACTAGATAAAAATTATTTTTTTTCAGATTAAAATTTTGACACTGATACTTATTGTTATTGATTGATACTTTTCTTTCGAAACTTGCACGATATCGATATTTTTCTTCCAATCCTTTTAATGAGTAGAGCATTGATAATTTTCTTTCGATACCACATTCCTAGTAATGAGGATGGAGAGGGTGAGCATACCAAAGAAAATGACGGAAATGAAGTAAGTAGGAGAAAGACCAAAAGGGAGGCCAAGAAATATATGGAAGGAGCACAGAGGACAGAAAGTGTGAAAGTGGGAGGAGAAGAATGGAAGAAATTAACGGAGGAAGAATGGTGTAAAGATAGAGTAGGATGGAGGCATTTTACTAAACTGACCCAGCCACTGGCTGGAAACAGTTGATTATGATCAACATGAATTAGTTTTAGATGTTCCTATCTAGGTGCCTTATCATTCTTTACTAATTTTCTTTCTCTCCCTTTTGTGTTTTTTGCTTTGCTCTTTCAGGAAGTTGTGTTGTGCGTTTCATACTACCTCTCAATGAGTTTTGAAGAATTAAATCTAGATCAGTGGATTGGGCGTTAACGATCAATTTTATTCAAGAGAGAGCCATCATCTTTTTAACCAATGGGAGCAATATAAAGTTTGAACTGTGCTATTTTGTGCTATACTGTGTTTGTTCCCTCTTCCCTAGACCTTCTTACATACATAACAAAGTATGAAAGTAGGAAAT
Source organism: Timema douglasi (assembly GCA_901482245.1). NCBI lineage: Eukaryota > Metazoa > Arthropoda > Insecta > Phasmatodea > Timematidae > Timema > Timema douglasi. The sequence continues at coordinate 5,582 of CABEEJ010004705.1, read as the reverse complement.
TGTGATAATTTTGAGACATGAAATATTATAGAAACTGTGTATTGGCCACACCTTAACAGGTATACAGGGTTAGAATTAATAATTATATCCCTTAAAGATGGTAAGTTTATTAACAAAAGACAGACACAGAAAAACAAGTTGCCAAATTGCCGACAATATATTTTGTCTAATATGAAAAGAGGTATCTTTTTAAAAGTAGCAACATATCACAAGAATAACAAGTTGTTTGTATAAACACCACACAAAAAAGGTGCAAAGATATTTGTATCTAACTAACATTGAAAGAAGGATAGATGGCTAAGGAGTATTTATACTTACCGAAAAAGTGTAGGCCTTAAAGATCACAACTCCCCCCCCGTGTATTTAAAGTATTTAATAATAGGCATTTTCATTTTCTGAACTGACTGACTATTTCATCACACAAGAATTTCTACGAACAAGAGCAAAAGGGCTTATGAATTTTGCTGGGAAAGGTATTTTTACATACCACAATTAACATGAGACTGACGGCTTTACTTTCCCTTTGAAGGAAGTTGTGTCGTGAATTTTTAACAATCAAGAAATATCTGTCAACCCTGACTTGTGTTGAGCCCAAGAACATCAGGTCCTGAGGTGAGCACTTTCCCCCAAGACCACAGAGGCAGACAAGATCATAATCAAAACACAACAAAAAACATCACAGTAATTTTCGGGGCACATTAGGCCCCTTCTTCACCAAGAGATAGAGCACTGACTGGACTATGGTCATTGGTTGACAGGAGTAAACCTACTGGTATTTAAGCTAATGACTGACCTTCCTAAGCAAACAAGAGACGTTGGTGATGTTGGTAGTGCTGTTGTTGTCCATCTCTATGGTTATGGGTATGTCCTGACCAGGAACGTATCCGCTGGCTGGGAGGCTGAGGACCAGACTCAAAGGACCGGACTTGCAACACAGGCAGCAAAGGAACTTCTCTTTCTCTAGCTTCACCGGATTCTGTAAGCAAATGAGGAGGCTCGGTGGCTAAATGATTTAAAAGTATTAAACATTGGTAAAAAATAAACCAATAAATGTATATTTAATGAAGAAAGCCCACCTAGGGAAAGAGGAAAAATGTAGGAAGAGTCCAAAACACAAAGGTGACTTATTCTTTTCTTCTGTCAACTATAATATAAGTATTCACACACACATTTAGACACAAAAAGAGATATGTTTCCGCATTGTTGGCTTTATGGAAAAAAAAAAGAGGGAAGAGGAAACGCACTTAACACCAGGGCTTGATAAATGGTCAATCTTGTGGCATTTTTCGGTCAATTGCATAAGAAAACTACATCGTCATTAAAAGTCATTCTTTGAATATTATTAACTTTCAAATATTTCATGTAATTTAAGATGATATTTGGGTTATCAAAATAGTCTTGTTAGGTATTTATCGATTATGTTATAATCAAATTAAATAGTTTTATGTGAAAATGAACATTTTATTTATTGTATTTTTTTTAATAGTTGGAACATAAGTATTTGAGTAAAGATTGAATTTAAGAAGGAATCTAAAATTTATGGACAAAAAAAAAAGTTAGCATGTGAAAACAATGAGTGATCATGAGACCTTTGATGGGTTAAGATTTACTACTACTGCTGCGACTGCTACTGCCGCCGCCGCCACCACCACTAATACTACTTTGGAATAAAGGAAGAATGTGTCACCTTTGTGCATTGGATTCTTTCCAAATTTCCCTTCTTTCCCCTTGGTGGGCTTTCTAAATTAAATTTGACTTTATTACTTAATAAGTTATTTTTCTTTTTTCTTTATTTTTATCAATTTCCATTATTATATAGTTTGTGAACTGGTGATTTTCTGGCGTTTAAACTAACACAACTCCATCGGTGAAACTGGGAACAGCATTGACAAAACTCAAATATTGAAGTGTGTTGCTCACTTGAATGTTTAGAGAGCAATCGTCCAGTGTAGTGTCGTGTGAAATGTATTTAATACATAATGAAATACCATTCAAATGACTTGGTGGACTAATTGTGAATTTTTTTTTCTAATCTTATCATTACTATAACTAGGAATCATATTAATAGTATTGATGTCTATAGTTATAAAATAAACACAGTACCATCATTGGAACAACTTACGCCTGCCCAGTCTTAAGAAAAGATTGGCATTACATTAAATCCATTAAAGGGAAAAAATTACTAAAATAATAAAACATTTCCAAGATAGTTTTGACTTTAAACTTAAAAAAATAACATCATGATTTGGTTTAAGATTTTTTTTTGTCAATATATTGACAGAGTATATTCAGAGTGTTAAAAATATAAATAGTAACTAAGTATTTTGGGAATGTTTGGAACAAAATAACAAAGAATTTAGAACTTTACATTTTTCTAAATTGGAATGTGTTTAATTACTGCGACAAACTAGGTCTATTCAAATAACTGGTTGAAACAGAAACTTTTTTTCTTACAAATATGTTAATTTATGGGTTAATCTTTGGGTCTGCTCTGCAATATTTATTGGGTGCATAGGTTTTTTTTTATCTTAAAAGTGATTTGCAAATTTTCTCTCAAGGCTAAGGCTTGTGAATTTATCAAATTTTACCTTTTTCATCAAGTCATAAGATTGGCCAAGTTGCTCAAACAGGTACTTGTTATGTTTGCATCTTGCTATTTCTTTATTTTAACCAAATAAAAAATATATAATTGGATATAAAGAATGTTCTCTGCCCTCATATCCTCATTTATATATATACACAACATTTAGCAACTACTCTAGACATGTGACTTAACTAATATTAGTCATGTTTTCACTTTCTTTAGACTAGGTATTTATTTATATAGTAACATTTTATAATATACAAAAGTACGTCTAGTGCAAAAACTATAAAGTCAAAGATTCTCAAAGTTTGCCCCTGCCAAACTACTTTACTATAGATACAGAGCCTCTGTGCTATTACCTGGATTCAACAAAATGAGCAGGGTTGATTTAAATAAAATGCATTATCAGTCTACATGAGGATCTAAGAAACTAACATTGTGTAACAACATTCTGTGAACAGACCAAGATTTTTGTTTTTATTTAGTGTCCTACTACCCTTTCGGGTTATACGCTTAAGTACTAATTATGCTAAGGGGTTAGGAATTAGAAAGGTCGGATTGAGAGGAAGTGAACTCGCATTTGCGTGGAGGGAGAGTGGAAAACCATTTAGGAAAACCACTACAGTTCATTCGATGGGGATTCAAACCTCGATCTTCCAATCCTCAGCATCTTAGCTCAACACGAAACTAGCGCGTTAGCCAACTACACCACCGAGGGGGTTATGACTAATATTGAACTTTAGTTTTCTCCCAATGTTAAATCTTGTGCAACAAATTATTACCTTAGCAGTTTCGTGGGTGTTGAGGTCAAGAGGTGTAAGCACGGTGAAAGCCGACTTCACCTCCTGGTCAAACTTCCAGGGTCTGTCCAAAGTGGCCTTGACTGTGTAGCGGATGTAGCCGTACTCACCTTCAAACGAGGAGGGCAGATTGGGCGGGAGATGGGTGGTAAAAGGGTAAACGTGATCACCTTGTTGAAGTGTCATTTCCCCGGCTAAAACACACATTAAAGTCAAAAATTCTACAAAAGTGACAACTCAGATTACACACGAATAAGTCAAGGTTTTCGTTGTTATAGAAATCAAATTCCTTGAGTTTTCCATCTCTGATTATATCCTTCTAGTCAGTAAATCAGTTTCATAGCTATGGAGATGAGGTGGGTGTGACTAAATTACACAACTTGGAGGTGAGGGCACGCATTTACCTACAAATCCCCAGCGATGAGGGATTAAGTTACAACATCTAAGTAACAGAAAGTTGGAAGTGATTCAGTTATACAAAGTATTAGTACGCCTATGCACATAAATTGAATAAATATGTTAAGGCCGCAGTATATAGAGTCTAAATTTGAATGTCGGCTGATTCTCCATCTGACTAACTACTTATTATTTACATACTTGGATAGAGAAGTAAAGTCAGGGTCTAAGGACTTTTTAGTGCTGCATCTTGCTACCTGTTTGGGATATAAGCATTTTGTATTAATTATGCTAATGTGCTATGACTGAGTAAGTTTGAATATTGAGGAAATTATATTTATGTGGAGGGAGAGTGAAAAACAATTCTCAATAAACCTGACCAGGATTTAAACCCCAATCTCCCGGTCATCGGCAGTCCAGTTTATTGCTAAAGTTACACCTTTAGACCATTTGACCACCGGAAATAATAAGTGTTTTTACCACTGTTTATTTAAATTAAATGTTAACATATGGTCATAAACATGTATGGTAATTATTCTTACAAGTTATCAGCCCAACAAGTTTAAGAGTATAAAAATGAGTGACACCCACTTCGGTGGCCATACGGTCTAAAGCACCAATCTTGCAATATAATAGATTATCGAAGACAGCGATATCAGGGTTCAATCCTGGTTGTGTGTTTTGAAGGAGGGGCCTATTCTAAATGATTTTCCACTTTACATTCATGCAAATGTGGGTACACTTGATATAAATTAAACCTTCATTTAATCCCCAGTGTAATTAGAGGGTGGCTACAAAACTTTGATCATAAAATTCTGACTTTTCCAGGTTTTCACCGTTTTCACCACCATGAATGCGTAAAACACAAACAGGTAGTAAGACATGGAGCTTAAAAAAAAAGTGACAGTTTTAAATTGCCGTAGATGAGAATTGTTAAGAAAGTCCCAACTTACTTCCACCACCCACCAAGTTGTACTTATTCTCAAAGTACTGCTCCTGGCCTGTACGTTCCACAGTGACGTTACTCTCTGTCCCATCGTCATTCTTCCGAGACTCAGACTCGTCCCACTTTACATAAGCTTCCCCTTTGAAGTGAATCACTATACCTGAAAACAACAGTATCATCATCTAAGATTGGATGATCATGCATAAAACTAAATTTAATATAATTAATGTCTCAAGGAAATGTTGTATTTATACGGATCTTATCGCGCCTCTCTTTGGGCGTCAATCATAATAATATGTGATCAATCACCCCGCTTTGGGCGTCGATTGAAACACTACGGATTAATTCCTTGATATATGCTGTGATGTTTTATAGGTTGTCTTTAGCTCCGTGATCGAGCGCCTATCATCACTGTACGGAAAAGATACCGTTTAATCAGCTGTCTATAGCCCCGTGTTCGAGCACTAATTAAATCGGTATAATACTAATTAAAGAAAGAGAAATGTTGATGGTTGTTATTTCACACACAGTTTATTTAAATTACACCTGTAAATCACTTATACATATTTTAATTAAATGTTTTATATTACTGCACACTTGTGATACTGATGTGATTTACATTTTATAATGTGTTAGACTGTGACTGACTTATACGTGAGCGAGATCTCGGTGTAAATGTTTGGTCCCGGAGATCGTCCTCAATGTCTTAAACATACGCACAATGGTTTATATATAACATACCCCTTGCCTTTCTCTCCCCTTTCTAACAATGTAAAATCTAACTAATAGAAAGAGTCCTGGCGACAGGTTTTGTGAAGGCTAGCTTCTTATTGGTATAGAGAAATGGAGTCTTCTG